>PVKM010026237.1:0-19442 GCA_004027735.1 Carollia perspicillata | reverse complement strand
CTCCAAACAACATCTTTTGTTGCCTGTGATTAATCGTCTAAGGGTATGGTACAGGAACAGAGGGTATGGCAAATAATTCTGTTTGTAGTAATTAATCTATGATGCTTTTGATTGGAACGGTTAGGGGAAGTTTCTTACTTAGATTTATTAGTTATTGAAACATTCTAGGTAAGCACTAGTGGGCAAAGGGGAACTCAGCATTACTCAGAACAAAAAACAAAACCTGTTCCTAGGGTTACAGAACATAGAAACGGCCATACACCGGAGGAAGGTTCAAGGGCACAAGCCCTTATTCATGCTTGGTCTCAGAGGAGCCTAATTCCACATTCTGGGGGCCAAACAAAAGATCTGTTTGCAATACTAGAATCACTGTTATGAAATTAAACATTATCAGGACAGAAAGGGTTATGATTCCGAGAGTTAAAACAATGATCAAAAATAGTGTGGGGCACTTCATGCCACGTCCACCAGACCGAAGCTGCTTCCTTGAAGACTTACACCTTCCCATCTGACCTTGTCATGAAGGGAGGTTGGCCATGGACGTGGCAAACTTTATTTGCAGATTATACATTTAACAAATTGGTGCTTTTAGAGAATCTTTTTGATACTTTTTACACTAATCTCTGTAAAACATAATTTGTATTCATAACTGCATGTTCATGCCTTCAACAAGCAAAAACTTTTGGTGCATTAAATTGTGATTCCCAAAATTCACTTAGTAAGGCCAGGAAATAAAAATCTGAAAGTATAAACAAAGCTTAAAGCAAACATCTGTGCCCTACGCGAGGCGCAGAAAGTGCTTACTAGATGGTAGAGTGCTATCTTCTCACGTGTGTTGCTTAAGTGGATTTATAAATATCAGGTGCCTGCGGAATAGCCATCTCTCTGCTCCCTGAGCTAGGCAGCCACCAGGTAATCTGTGAATCAGCTGTTAGAGGGCGTTTAGTGCAGGGGTTCCCAGATCCCCACACCTTGGTGATTCCGAACCAGAGATCAAGACCCCAGATTCAGAAGCTCAGTCTTAGCTGTTTGCCCAGGGCTGATCAAAACTCTGGAGAAATCATGTAAAGTGCTTGCCCTCAAAAATTATTTATTTGACAAGTATATTAATAAGTTAATTTCTGTTGAGAAATATAACTATCGAGTACTGCTGTTGGTTCTGGACTTTTAGTCTTGAAAAACCATAATTAGGTCGAAATCAGGAGTTAGTAATTAAAATTTTACATTAAAGGGCAATGAATGACCTTAAGTTAAAATGGCACTGAAATCTCCAAGCCTGATGCACCATCTCCACTACAGCAATGTGCCTGAGACACCACCCAGACCACATGGGACAATTAGGGAGGAGAGCCCCTCAGGTGTGTCATTTTCCCCTCTCCCATTTTAGTACTCTTCACCAATATATCACGTGTCTATTTTTATAGCTGACATCTTTAGTATCAATTTTTTATTTTACAGTAATTAAGTGTTAGGGCCATTGTTTCTTAGCACCTTAATCTTAGGGAGAACCAGTTAGAACATAGACTGCCTTCCATTGAGTATGTGATTCTTATTTGGACAATGACATTTCTTTGTTTTGTCTCGAGAGTCTACTGGATTTGAGTTGACGGTTACGTATTTAAAATCTATAGTTCGTATCACTGGTAAACAAATTGTGTTTGGCTAAGATTGTCGCTTGAAGACTATCGATGAAGGTTCTCAGAAAACTGAAATAGATTATTTTATTTCCTACTGGGGGCTACCTGTTGAGAAGTTCAACCATTGACAGCCTTCTGATGCTGTTGGCCACCATTAAGCATTTGAAGACGTACGGAAGGGCATTTCTTTGAAAACTGTGAGAATTTCTTATACTATAAGAAGTTAATTTATTCATCTCTATCTACCATCACACAAGATTTTAATTGTCCAGTTATTTGGGTAACAGAATGACCTGAAAATTTCCCTAGATTTACTAAGGCATGTAACTTATATGAAAACAACTTTATACTCAGTTCTGAAACACCAGTCATCTTTCTTAAATGATTAAAAGTCCATAAAAGGAGAGGGGGCATGAAACTTCTATGCAGTTGTAATAAGCATGCAAGGTTTATTCAGATCAGTTCATTCACCATAAACATTGCCCATTAACTCTTTCTCTGTTAAAGATGGCAGTTGGTTATGTACTCTCTGATGATATCTTTACAACCCTAAGGCTTGAAAGTGGATGAGCAGCCTTTTCAGGGTGTCTGGCAGTGTTGTGTTGAATCTACTGCTTTCTAACGGAGCCTGGCACTAATCTGGGAAAGGAGGGCGTGTTCCGCGGAGACGGACTAACTAGATTTAGGCACACATCTTGGCTTCCCTCCTTTCTAGCGTTGTGACCTGGAGCAAGCTCCTTAACCTCTCTCAATCCTCACATCTGTCAAATGAGGATATTAACACAGTGGAGTCACATTTTACTTAGATGTTAGGTTCTTACAGGAAAATTTATTCATAGTCAAATCACCCTCAAATTCTTGAGGCCATCATTAACTCACCCGGACATCAGCCACGGGTAGCTCTGAAGTCACACACATCTTTTATTTTTTCTTGCACTTCAATGTGGCTTCCCTTTCCCCCAAAATAGGATATCACTGTCCCATTAAGAGGAAGGGCCAGAATGTCCAGTTTGAGATACTAGAGGGACATGTATTGTCTATATGTCTGTCTTCCTCTCCTCCTCTTCCTCCCCGCTCTCTAGACCTACTATAGTTAAATGATAGTGTGATAGATGAGTGTATTATCGAAGTCCTGATTCCTACCACATTGGATTACTTTCTAGTCATATAAATATCTGTCCATAATAAGCACTGGGTGGTTTTATTTTGCTACTGCTAGCCCTGTGCATCTTTTTACAGTTGTTAGTGTAACTGGATATTGGTGATTATCAAAACCACATGGCTACACATTTTGATTTTTGAAAAGTTATGATATAATTTAGAACCAGCTTTCATAACTTGCTGTGTGCATGGCAGTCTCCGTACCCTATTTTAAAATCAAACCAAAAACCTCTATAACATGTCCATTTTTCCTAAGTATGCTTTAAATTAAAAATGCTAACACGATTATAGTAACTTTCGAAACTGTGGTAGTAAGTATTTATTTTTAGTCCAACCAGGTTACTTTAGATAGGTGACAGACCCTAGCAGAACTTTCATTCTTCCAGCTGGGGAGGGGCAGAAGCAAAGGCCTCGTTGGACTACACTGGGAGTGTTAGCTTGCAGATAATCATCTCGTAACCTCATTTCATGAACCTCTGCCAACGCCGCTGGCACCCATCCAAAACATTAAAGATGTTTTCTAGCTAATTTTAAGACAATTGTTGACCTCAGTCAGCAGACATACAGGATAATTTTATTTGTTTTCCTATTTGACTTGTTCTGGAAAATTAAAGAAAAAAATAAAAGTCAGTTTAAGAAAGCAGCCAACAGAGACAATTCCTAACATCTGTTAGCGAAATGTTTATACAAAGTCCAACATTTTGTTTTCGTGAGAAGTGTTACTGAGTGCAAGTTTTAGAAGATTAAAACTGAATTCCAAGGCTAGGAAGGCTTCTGAACCAAGGTAGAAATCTTACAATAAATACATTTTTTTAAAGATTTAGAACTTTTTCTTTAATAAGTTCAATGTAAGTAACCACACATTTTAATTATTTTTACCTAATTAAAATCAAACCTGGACATAAATAGAATTAGAGGAAGAAAGGCATCTAGGAGAAGATACTTATTAAAATTACAGAAATAAGTATTCAGCAACCAAGAAATACTACCTATTTATTAATTCATTAAAACTGATCCTCATTTTAATTGTTGTTGGGGTTTTTTTTTTTTTGCCTTTATAGGTTTGCCAGGTCAACCAATTCTCACTCTTTTAGTGTCTGGGACACATTTTTTTTATGCTCAAATATATACCTATAGAAATTATGGGGGACTAAATAAAATCTGCAGTTAATGGCTGTTATTTTCCATAGAACTTTTTAAGTGATTTTTGGAAACTTAAGAAATTTTTCTCAAAGGGAGTTTAAGCAAGTAGAAAAATTGAAGAGGAGGGGAGTGACTTAGCCTTGCCCTGATCTTCTAACCCCAGACGGAAAGACGGCCCCCGCCTCCTGGAGAAGATAAACACTCTCCGTGGGCACTGTGGTGTTTGAAAAGTTCAAAGACATGATGATGTGGAGGGAACAAAGATGGTCTCCTCCTATTTTGCCCAGATTTTGGTTTCTAGGGAATATGAGCCTTCATAATTTTGTCTAAAAAGTACTAAAATAGTTTAAAAATGACAAGAAACACCAGACCTAATTAGAATTTCTTTGAGGGCACAAATTTACATGTTGCTAATGGAGAAAAGAGACTTTTTCAAAGTGTGCTTTGAAAGTTTCACAGAATAATGGTTTGGAATCAGAATCACTGGCCAAAAAAACAATCCTATCATTGAATGCAGCAAGAAGACCCCAGGCCCTGTCTTTTCTCCAGCTCTCTTAAGAGGAATCGGTTCAGCCAGCTTCGTCTCTTCCCTTGCTCTGCTCTCTGAGGATCTGGACCCACCCTCTGGACGCTGCAAAACCAAACTGGGGAAGGAGAGAAGCAGCTTGAACAGCAAGGCACAAAGGGTGGGGGTGGAGTTCAGAGGAACACAGTGCGTATTCTGGTTTGTGGCCGAAGTGTATGGAAAGGGAGAAAAGGATATTTTAAAAGATGGCTTAGACCTCCCCTTCATGGTTTTGAAAATCATAAGCAAAACAGTTATTTTGAATTATTCTTCGATGGCCCTGACACCCCTCTAAGACGGAGCCATGTGGCTCACTTGTACAAATATATGTACAGCTGTCAGTACAAAGGGTCAGTTCACTCGTACATTCTTTGCATAGACACCAGGTTGGCCAATTTCCCTAATGAAGATGTTTACAAATTAAAAAAATATAGACCCTGGATAGTTGACTGATGTTTGACAGGGGAATTTTGAGGCTTATAGATTTTTGAGGGTGTTTTTTTCATAGTTAGATTTCATTCCCAGGCTGCTAAAGGAGAGACAAGAAAATATTCAGAACAGTGTGTATTCTTTAGAAGTGATAAAGTCTAGCACAGTGAAAGACTAATTTACATGTTAATGGATGTATAGATAAATAAATCAACGAAGGGATGCTATGTTGTATGAAACATATTTCTCTCCTTCCCAAAAGTGAAGTAGATTATTTCATGGTTGAAAAGTTCTCATAGGAGACCTGGCTGGTGTGGCTCAGTGGACTGAGCACTGGCCTGCAAACCAAAAGGTCACCATTTCTGTGTCTGTTTCTTCAGACTGTTGGTGGCGGCCAAAATAACACCAAGTGTTAGACCGAGTAGAGTTAGACCGGACTTGGTCCAGCAACCTCAGTACCGGAATTCAGAGCCAAGACTCAAACTGTAACAGAAACTTTATTTAGAAAGTCACAGAGGTAGAAGTAAACAGGAAAAGAAATGCCATCAGGAACAAGGTACGGAGGCAAAAGAAGGGCCCTTGGAGCTTAGGAGAGAGAAAGGCAAAGGTAACACCCTGTTGGGAACAAGAAGGGGAGGGGAAAGGTGTGGGCTCCCAGGAGGGAAGGCCCGCTGGGTTCTTGGTCTTGAGAGTACATCTGGAGGTTTCAGGGGAGGATTCCAATAGAACATTCACCAGCTTTTCAGGTGTCTCCTCAAGGTCAAGGTCTCCACTGATGGGTCAGTGCCAGGGCAGGGTTTCAGTAATCAATGCAGCTGGTCCTGATGTCAACCATGGTATCATTTGTCTGGTTTTGCTGCTTTTCTGGGCCTGGAGCTGAAATGCAACTGAGGCCTAGATGTTATTTGTAGGGGTTAATAATGCTTAAGGGAGAGGTCGTGCAAGGGAAGGGGAGTGAAATGAGGCACTCTTCTGGCCTCCAAGGGGTCTATTATATGGCTAGCAACATGCCATGGGAGGAAATGTCAGGGCAGGGTTACAACAGCATGACCAAAAATATTCTAGGGGAGGAAAGGTCACCCTGTGGGTGAGGTCCCTGTTTCCCAGTTTTGCCTGCTGCTAGTCTTTGCTGATCTTCCGCCCTCGGGACCTTGGGTACCTGGCCTATTGTTCTAACTCTGCTTGTGTCTGCCTAACTGCCTACCACAAAAACAGACTAGTTGTAAACCTAGAGCAGTGGTTTTCAGGCAGGTATGTCTCTCTTTAGGGGACATTTGGCAATGTCTAGAAACATTTTTGGTTGTTAGGAGTTGGGTTGGTGTGGGGGGCGTGGATGTTACTGGTATCTAGTGGGAAGAAGCCAGGAAGAGTGCAAAACATCAGTGCACAGAACACACAACAAAGAGTGACCCAGCCCCAACTGTCGCCAGTGCCAAGATTGAGAAGCCCTGGTCTAGCGCCTCCCCTCTGAGACTGCTGTATTGTCCTGCTTCCCGTCACAGCCTCATAGCTTCCACCTTCCTGTTGTGCTTCAGAGGCAGTCCTTTGCCTTCATTACAACCACCCACCAATCTCTCAACGTATCCCATCTTCATTAGACCTATGAGGCTTTCTGCCTGACATCTTCGTTAATGTGAAATCCTTCCTCAAAGTTCAGCTTTGGGGGACATGATGTGGAGCCTGGTGATGTGGGCTTTCGAAATCCCAGCGTAACCATTTACTACTTATATAACTATAGCCAAGTTTCTTACCCTGTCTGTGCCTGTTTCCCCACCTGAGAAAAAATATGAGTAAAAATGTCACCCTCCTACAGAGAATTATTGTGAGAGTTAAATGTAAACATTTGTAGAGCACCGTGAATGTTGCCTACCATCTAAGTCAAGTATTGTCTATTTTTCTTTCTCAAGAGCCCATTAAGATCCAGGTTCCCCAACCCACTTCCTTCTCTCTACCATAAGGCTTGGGGGAAGGTACAATTTTTTTTAAATGTTCGCATGCGCTATGAGTTGTTTCCATTTCCCTTGTGACCAAGGTTTCTAAATGTGGAAGGGAAGAAGTACCCTGTTTTTCTCCCTCTGGGTTTAGCTGCCTATATGCCCTCCTAAAGCAAAGAGCAATGGGCTGCCTCCCTAGTAATGTGGAAGGTGGGGGAGGGCAGATATTCCAAAACATTGTCCTGGCTGACATACAGTCCTCAGTCTACATTTGGAAACTGACCAGTGAATAGATGGCATGATGTTACATCATGGGCGACACCTGCGTTTCTAGCATGACTGACCATGTGGATTGTGGTGCCTTTCACCATGATGGGATTTGTAGAAAGGAAACAAAGTTTGGGTATAAGCATATACGTTTATTTTTGCCTACGAGTTTGTAATTCTTATTGGAAATGGAAATACAGATATCCTGTAGAAAGATTTCATGGATTTAATCTCAAGAAATTAGAGCTGGAAATACAGATTTAGGACTTTAGAGCAAAGAAATGGTGGTTGACTCGATGAGTATAAGAGATTATGTAGAAAGTTAGTTGAGTTAGAAATGCAGTTGATGGATGGATAGATGGATGGACGGGAAGACCAAGGAGGAAGAACCCACAAGGGATCGACAGTAATAAGACTAGGAGGGAAGCACATCACACAGTCCAAGGAAGTCAACAGAGGCAGATGTCACAGAGAGATCAAGTAAGATAAAACACTGCAAACTGTCCTTTGAATGTGGCAGGAGAGAGGTCATTTTTCCCTTGATGAAAACAGGGTCTGTATATCATATGAAGACAGAAGACAGATGATAACATGAACAGAGTAAATTATAGAAATATATTCAAGAAACAACCCTTATTTTTATTTTATTTATTTATTTTTAGAGAGAGGGGAAGGGAGGGGGAAAGAGAGGAAGAGAAACATCAATGTGAGAGAGAATCATCGATTCGTTGCCTCTTGTGCACACCGTGTGGGGGCTGAACCCGCAACCCAGGCAGGTGCCCTGACCGGGAATGGAACAACATTTGTCTTGCAGGACACTGCCCAACCGGCTGAACCACACCGGCCAGGGCAAGAAATAGCCTTTTTAAGATTTTTGCAATCAGTCTAGTTTGGTCTTAGCTTATTTCATACATGATTTTAGGGATAAATAATGAAGGACAGCAGTTGGATTGTTTAACCTAAATTGTTTACTTAAGATAACCAGCAAGAATGCTTCGTATTCTGATTTTGAAGTAATTACTTCAATTCAATATTGTATACTTACAACACCTTCCCCAAAGAATTGTTTGCCTTCAGGAACCCTTCATTGGTACTGGTGTGATCTGACCCCATTCACTGGATTCCTCTTATTAGCATACAATCCCGAGTGGTGTTATTTATTCATTCAGCAAATATTTATTGTGCCTTGCTTATGCCAGTCACTGCTCTGGGTGTTCAGTCTATATTGGAGAATACAACAGGTAAAAATCTTTCCCTAGTAGCATTTGTATTTCAGAGATGTATACTTATAGGAAGTGATTTAAATTATTTTTAAACATGGTCATTGCCCTGCAAAGTAGAATGACATCCATAGCACAAAATGATACATCTCAAAGATTGAATTACAAGGGTTTAATTCCTGGTTCTGCTACTTGGTTGTTCAAGTCTTAGTATGTCTAATCATAAGACATACGAATGTCTAGTAACTATGTTGTGTATCTGAAACTAATAGAATATTGAATATCAACTGTAATTGAAAAATAAACTATAAAAATTTTAAAAGAAACTAGTACCTAGCACACAGGTTACTTTGAATATTGAATTTTATAGAATAAAACATATATATATATATGAGCACTTTTTAAAATGAAAATTCTGTGTAAGATCGTGCGAATGATGACACGACCATCATCATCATCACTGTGTATTTAATTAGATCGCCATCATCGCCATAATGACTCAGTTCCTTATAATGCAGGTTTAATCAGAGGTAAGTTCACAAAGCAATTTGTACTCTTGAATGAGGGGTAAAAAATCAGTTCTTATTTGGGAGACAATACCCTTTGGCCCTAGATTACGTATGAGCTGAAAGACATACGTAATCGGACACTGTTTAACAGTGGGGTTTGTTATATAGTGTGTCGTCTACGGTGATGAATGGGTGCTGCTTTGAGGGGAAAGCCACACGCAAGATGGAAATGGAAAAGACATACAAACTACAATGGTCCGGCTGGGTTTTTCTTATTTTTGGTATTTTAGACCTTGGGTGTTAAGAATTATATGGCACCGTCACCAAATTTGAGGACTGTTTTTTTTAATACTGCATCCCAAACATTAAAAAATTACTTTTCGTACTATTTTAATTATTTTATCTGTTTTAATTTTCCAGATCATAGAGCCTATGGATTTTCTACCCCAAAAGACCATCAAGTAATCACAGCAATAGAGTATCAAGGTAGAGTGCCTTACTGATTTTCCCGGACTGTGTTGTCTGAGTGACTTGAGGGCGTGTCCCCTGATGTTGTCTCTCGGTGTGTCGGGACCCTCTGCCACGCCCCACGCTCACTCTTCGGCCTCAGATGCCATTTCCACCTCCAGGACTCTTTCTGCCCCTCCTCAAGGGGAATCTTGGACATACGATGAAAGACCTGATGTAAAAAGAAGGTCTCTGATTACGTAAATTATCTGCAACATAGCAAATCTAATTTGTGAAACGGGGAAATGGAGATCTTGTAGTTTCCAGCCAGTGAGATACAGTAAATAGAAATTAATACTGCAAACCTCCTGCTACTTAATGTACTTAAGATAGCATTAACATAGTCTATTCAGGGGGTGCCATTTTGTTATTTATGGAGCTTCGAAATATTTATTAGGGAGAGTTTGTGTTAAATGGATATAAGGTTTGAGTTTTGCAAAATGAGGATGTTCTGGAGATTGGCTGCCCAACAATGTGAATATATTTAACATCGCTGTGAAATTGTACAGTAAAAAATTGTAAAGACATTAAATTCAAATCATGTGTATTTTACCACAATTTAAAACATTTTGAAAGGTTCTGATAACCAAAAATTTATAAAGGCTTTTGGTGAGTTTACCTCAAATATTGACTGCCCCCACTTTTCTCCGGGCTCTTGCACCTGGATCACATAACACTAGGAAGGTGGAAGACGGCCCTCTCTTAAATGGGGGGCTTGTTTAGGCAGAAATGGTGAACATTTAAGGAACAAGTCCTGAATGCGTGGTCCTTTTCTTCAGGCGTGTCTTAGGTTCCAGGACTTGGAGAGAGAGATCTCAAGGAAAGAGACACATTTATAGAAGAGGCCTGGGGTGGGGAGGAATTAAATGCATTAGTATTTAACCCGTGCTTACAGTGGTACCTGACACATTGTGTGATATGTGCTTGTTTAGTAAAAAAAAAAGTGCTATAATGCGGGTCAGCCTGTCATTCAAAAATAACATCACTTAATAACAAATTACTTAAGTAGGTAGGAAGTCCTAACATTTTACATGATTAAGTTAACAAAATACTCACTCTTGTTGTGGCTTAGTTTTAATGGGAAGAGGCAGGAAGGATAAACAGGCTGGATGAGATGCCAGTGACACTGGAAAGGCTGAAGGAGTGAGCACAATGAGGTGAGGCTGTTCCGGCAGGACAAAGCACGTGTTCATTTCTCCTACATTCTACTTTCCTGGAGGTTCTTTCCGTTAGGTCCAATTGGATACCACGGGTATTCATCCACCCCTGCCCTCTGGGCCCTGTGTCATGATATCTGAATTATTATAGAATGCCAAAGTTATACTCTGTAGTCTTACATTACTTTCAAAAAACTTATTGAGGCAAAATTCACAGGACATAAAATCCACCATGTTAACATGGACAGTGTAGTGGCATTGAGTAGTACATTCACAATTGTTCAACCCCTTCCTCTGTCCAAGTTCAAAACATTTCCACCACTCCAAACTAAAACCCTGTACCATCGACATTACTTTTTAAGGTGTGTTTTGTGTTTACTATAGAAAAATCATTCTATGATTTACCGCAATCAAATGTTAGTCTCATTCTCAAATAAGTATTTTCTACCTTTCTGTTTCACCTCTGCTCCTTTTAATTAAGAATTACATTTTGATTCCATTTTATATGTGCTCCAGTCATTCCAACTTGGCTCTTCATGAAACAAAAACAAATATCTATCTTCTTCCACATTTTAGTTTTAGCATATTGTTTGCAGTAAATTCATTGTACTTGCAACCTAAAATATTTTAGGATTTGTGTATGTGTGTGTTCCATCCAAAAGTTCATTCAGTTTTCTGTCTCTGTCTCTCTGATGTTAATGGATCATGAACTAATTCCTTCTTTTCAGTACTGCTGTTCTGTATCGCTTCCCACAGTGGTGCCACTTCCCACGGAATAATTCTGAAACAAAGGCAGCTCGGTCAGGCTTATAAATTATAGGAACAGGCTTATGTAGGGAGCGTCCAACCCTAAGAGCTATAAATCAGGGTTTAATAGCATGCTTTTCTCCAGAGAGGTAATGACAAGTAATTCCTCACAACTACTTAGGTAGTATCAATTCTCTTCTTGCATTATATAAGATTTTGATTTTTAACTTCAGCACAGAAAGTAAAATCAGAAGTGAGCAGTACAGAATCCTAGAAAAATTAGAATTCATAGTGTAGCAAGAGTTGTTGCTAATGCTTTATCAAAACAAAGAATTACCTTTTCTTGATTCAAATGAAACATTTTCATGGAAATTAAAATTATCTTACTGGGAAAACTTGGTGGATTTTTCTGTTTCAATATGCCTTATTTTGCGAAAACGTCTATATTATTTTCTTTGCTGTCTCAGAGGGAACATTGTAGTTTAAATCTGAGTGACTTCTAGGTAAATTGTGATGGTATAAAGTGTGGATTTCTGTCAGGCCAAAGCAAGCTTACAGCTACAACTAAGAGAAGTTTCTCACGTATGAAGGTAACAGTGACTATGTATAGAGCAGGTACTATATGCAAAGTACCACGTGCACCGTGTGTGTGTGTGTGGTCTCATTTAATCCTTACAATCCTTACTTCATGAGATGAGTACTGTTATTTTTTTTTCATTTTACAGATGTGACTATAGTGTTCAAAAAAACTTAAGTAATTTGCACAATGTCACACACCTGGTATTTGGCGGCCGTCTAACTCCTTTAAACTACTATGGTGGCATAATAACCCTGAGGGTTAGATGCAGAATTATGTGGGCCTCGAGTGTTGAATTTGGCTGAGAAAAGAAAAGAGAGTCCATGGTCATTAGCTTTTAAATTTACTTGGTTTGTTGTCCTTAAATGTTGACTCCATGATTCTAGTAGATTCACTGCTCCTCAGCGTTCCTGGGGGCGCGGTGTTAGCACCTCAGGGTCTGGGCACAGGCTGGTCCCTTGCTTGGAGCACTCCCAGAGAACCACGTGGTGCATTCTAAATTCAAGTTCTAGGGAATTCTCATTCGAATTCTAAGGAATTTAATTCCCTCTTTTAAGTCTTTGTTCAGATGTCACCCTCTAAATTAGGCGAACCCCGCCTTACTTTTTTTTCATTGCACCCTTGTCCCTGGCACTTCCAAACCGTCCTGTACTCTGACCTACCTCCATAACGCTTACCACCTCCTCGCATACTATATAATTTACGTATGTCATTTCTGTTGTCCCTGAGCCCCTGCGAACTGTAAGATCCAAAAGGACAGAGATCTCTGTGTTGCTCACAGACCTAGCTCCAGACAATGCCAGGCACGCATTAAGTCCTCAGTGTATTTTTAGATAAGTTGGACAGATCATTTCTCCACAGTTTACATGGTCAGTGCAAATGAGGCTGGAGTGGAGTCAGCTGCTTTTAGGAAAATCAGTTACATTTTCGAATATAATTTCTACCAAGCTCTCCCGTAGAGCAGTGAGGATAGAAATGAGGAAGAATTCACCAAGTGTGTGTGTATGTGTGCGTGTGTGTATGCATTTAAATATGTGAAACAAGTGAGTATAAATTTATTCCTGAGACCTAGGAGTATGGGCCAACAATGAGTGTGGGTGTGTGTTGAATTGTTGGAAACTCCGTCTACGGGAAGGAAACCTATCTAAAACTCAAGACTCCGGAAAGCCGCCACCCATTCTCTGTAATCAACAGAATGGAGCTGTATTTCCTCAGACAAGTTCCTCAGCACACATTTGTCTTTGTGGTGTAATTGTAAACACCGCTCTAAAATGATGTCTCTTTGTAATGTAAAACCTGCTTGTAAAACCTTAGGCATCTTTGAAAACAACTTCGGAGTTTTTCCCCTTGCCTTTCTTTATCTTACTTTCTATTTTTCATTACCTTTTATTCTACTTCTATATTTCGAGTGATATGTGTGGAACTATAAAACATTAGAAACTATATATAACAAAAAGAAAAAGCATGATTCTATCTCACAGAAATCATTACTGGGTTAATATTTTCATGCATATTTATACAGGTGTTCTGTCCATACCTATGTGTTTATTTTGTAAAAAACCCAGGATAGTGTCGTAAGCATTACATAATGTACCGTATCATGTAATATCCTGAATTCTTTTTTAAAGTGTCATTAAATCTGCTTAACATCAAAATCAAACGCATGGAAAGAATTTTAACATAATTTATCTGGATTGAGGTACGAAGTAGGAATCAACAATTTGTTAGAAGACAGTATTGGGATCGTATCAATGCACCCCTAGAGAGGGCAGTCACAGAAGGGATCCGAGTGACAGCGTGGCCTGTGGAGGGGCCTGGGTGTCCGCAGCATGGCCGGGGCTGGACTGGGTGCCTCTCTCAGGCACTAGGTGTGACGCACTCTCTGCCCACTTCTGTCCTGGCCCTCGTCACATTGGACTGAAATTACAGGATCTCATTTGCCTCATTTTACAGGCTGTAAAATCCCTGGAGCCTGGGACTGGAAAAAATTAAATAAAGAATTAATCATTGCCCCCATTTTAAAGTACTGTGCATATATATATTATTGTATTTGAAGACTCAGGATTTTGAGATACCATCTTATTTTACAAGTAGTAACTGATGCTCAAGATCTAGGGAAAGTAACAAAGTGTCACACAATTAGTATATGGAAGAACTGTAATGCTTTCAATTTGTCTTTGGGTTAAGCCATCATGGTACATGTTGAGGGAAATTATGAAGGAAGGAGGGAAGGAAGGAAGGAAGGAAGGAAGGAAGGAAGGAAGGAAGGAAGGAAGGAAGGAAGGAAGGAAACGAATGAATGGATAGAAGTATAAAGGCATAGACCTGGCTGGTGTGTCTCAGCAGACTGAGCACCTGTCTGAACTGAAGGGTCGAAGGTTCAATTCCCAGTCAGGGCACATGCCTCGGCTGTGGGCCAGGTCCCCAGTTTGGAGAGTGCAAGAGGCAACTGATGAATGTTTCTCTCACACATTGATATTTCTCTGTCTCTCTTTCTTCCTCCCTTCCCCCTCTCTAAAAAGTAAATAAATAAAATCTTTTTTTTAAAAGAAAGAAATATAAAGGAATAACTTGAGGTTAAAAATGTATTGCTTAATTAAGTAAAATACAATTTGAGAGGGACACTAAGCAGATAAGTGTTTTCGCTGTTGTCTCCAGAGGCTGTGTTAACCTGTCAGTACCTAAAGAAGACCATGGCCTCCAGATTAGAGTGGAAGAAACTGGGGGAGAGTGTCTCCTTTGTCTACTACGAACAGGCTCTTAAAGGTAAGAAGCTGCGGATTCCAGGTGAGAGCAAGAGAACAAACACCAAGGGCAGCCGGTACCCTTCAGTTTTGAATGAGAACAGGACGTAGCCGACTACAGAAAATGTGTTTTGGTGAAGTGTGAGGTTGAAACCAGCAGGGAGTGGCTGAGACCTAGGACACAACCACCGAAACGGGGAACACAGAACAGAAGTAGGTGGACTCCACCGAGGCCCTGGACCCTTCGTTTCTCAGCTCAGTCCTGGAGGGTGGACAGTGAACTTGTTCTTACGGCCCAGTAGGTTAAACTCTCAAGGGAAAGGAAGGCAAGATGGTGCCGAGCGGGGCACGGAGAGTCACTGCTCAGTTCTAGTGACTGGACCGTATTTCCACATCTGCTTCAGAAAGTGGGGCCACCTCTCAGACACTTAGGGGATTAAGAATTGTAGGAGGGCAGATACAACTACCTTCATCCAGTGTTTCTATTTTCAATTTTTATTTGTCTTATACTTTTACTTCCTGTTCTTCCTATTGAGAATGCGATGAGCTTATTGTTTGAAGTGTAGATTGTGATGGGTGGAAGCGGTGGGCGGGCAGAGATGGGGAGACAGGCCAGGCACTCATTACTGTGAGCTGGGCGGTGGGTACGCTGAGGTCCATGTCACTGTACTCGCTGATTCTGTGTGTGCTTGAAATTGGCTATTGCAAATAGTTTTAAAGTTGGAAGTATAATTTAACAAGTATATTAAACCTGTTATTTTAAAAGACTATGTGTTACTTTAATTTTAAAGAATTATACAAGCAAAGAAATGTTTAGATTTTATAGTAAATTTAATATATCCCTCTGGGTCTTGTCTGTCAGTATAAGGCTATAGACTTCAGGGGGCCAATAGCATGGTTGTCTTTACTGGAATTTCAGCAGTTGCCAATTCTGGCACTTGAACATTATGCAAAACGCTATTTTAATGCCATAGACATTACTATCAAAAACTAACCAAAAGAGTGTTTTAAAGTTGCCCTCCCCTGTTCTTTTGTGGAGTATCATATGGGCCTGCACTCAGCACAGGAAGTTACTGTTCCAGCTAATTAAACAAGGCTACCCAGTAGCTTTCGGAGGCAGGAATCTTTTCTATAAGCATCCTAGCAAGGATATGAGGCAGAAAGAAGGCTTGAATTCTTTAACATATGGGAATCTGGAACTAAGTGTTCTTTTGTCAACAATATGTCATTCTAAAAAAACTTTGAAATAGCAGCACTCATACACAGTTTTTACATTTTTAAATTGTGTTTATCACTAGGAAAATAAATGCTCTGGTGACCGAATGAAGTGATTTGAGAAAGGTAGCACACAGAAAGTTACTTGCGTTGTAATCAACATTGTTTTCTTCTTTTTCTAACAGGTGATTTTAAAGATCGAGCTCAGATGCTGGATTTCAACATCCGGATCAAAAATGTTACGAGAAATGATGCCGGGAAATACCGCTGTGAAGTTAGTACCCCCTCTGAGCAAGGCCCAAGACTGGAAGAGGATACTGTCACTCTAGAAGTGTTAGGTGATGTGCTCATATCTGTGAGATTACTGTTCCCACCCTAATCCCCATCACCCAGCCCTGGGGGCAATGAGGCAAGTTGTCTCAATGGCTGTGGGTAAAAGAACAGGATCTGTGCCTCTTCATGGGTGTCAATGTAAACTACCAAGCAAGGGGAATGAAAGCACGGCTTTTTCTACATGGTCCAGGCTCTTTCTGAAATACTAGTGATGTGCTCCTAGAGAAGAAATTCAGAAAGCCTTGCAGGAGGATCAGCTGGTGTATTCGCTTCCTATTGCTACATAACAAGCGATCACAAACTTGGCAGCATAGAAACCTTAGCAGCATTTCTTAGCTCACAGTTCTGGAGATCAGAAGTCCAGCATGACAAGGCGGGGGTTTTCTGCCTAGGGTTTCACGGGGCTGCATCTTCAGTCTGAAAAGAGATTGTCTAACTGCCCTTTGGCTTTGAATCTTTTATTTTCCCTTTTGTGACCAGTCAGGGAAAACCACTTTCAAAGGAGTCGTGGATTAGGTCAGCTCCGATCGTAAAGACAGTAGATTTGGGACCCTAACTGCATCCCCAGAATCCCTTCAGAGTGGTACCCAGACCAGTGATGGATGGAATAGATGAGAGAAAGTGTGTATATACCCAGGCTGGGGGATGTGAAGGACCATGTTAGAAGTCTGCCTACCACTTAGAATTCTGGGTTTTCCTGGATTCGAGTTACCTAGTAAAGTCTGGTTTACTTCACAAATCCCTGGGACCAGAATAGTCCTGACTTGGGTATTCTCTAATGTGGCCAGTTCTAGGCACAATGGGATATTAGTTTCAGGGCTAGGCCTGAAAAATATACTCAAGTTTGACTTCTTTGGAATATACTGGGTAATAAAACATTAAACCAATGGTGAGGAGAAAAGTAGAGATTATTTATGTAAAAAACAGTTGTTATATTAGCTAATAGGAGGCTTGCTGTTGTAAGAGAAAAGCACTCTCAGTGAGTGACTTTATGTATTAGAAGTTTCTCATGTAGGTCAAGTCTTAATGGTTGGGGCAGAGATTGTAGGAGTGGATCTACATTATTCTACTTCCTGAAATTATTAGAGACCCGACCAAATACAGATCTGAAATCTTCAATCCATGGCTCTCTGGGATCACCACAGGTATTGACACCTACCTGGTAGCGGGAGGGGGTGGGGGAGTGAGTGAATGGAGAATCACGCAGGAGGTGCGTATGGATCAGGCCCGGAAATGGCACAGGACTCATGCCTATGACCCCCTCTGGCAGCAAGGAAGCTGGCAAATGTGGTCTAGCTACGTGCCCGTGAAGAAAGGCAATAGGCCTTTTGAACGAGTAGCCGGTCTCTCTGACAGGTCTCCACCTGGCTGTTACAATCCTTGTTCAGCTTATAGATAACCAGTACCATCTGACTTCTGTCCCGCAGTGGCTCCAGGAGTGCCAGCCTGTGAGATACCCAACTCTGCTCTGAGCGGAACCGTGGTGGAGCTGCGATGTCGAGACAGAGAGGCGAACCCAGCCCCCGAATACACGTGGTTTAAGAATGGCATCCGTTTGTTGGGAGGTCCAGAACTTGATGCCCAAAGCTCCAACAGCTCGTACTCAGTGAATACAAAATCGGGAACTCTGGTGAGGGAATGGCAAGCCTTGGCCTCGTAACCGTTCTGCATTTGGAGGAAAAAAATTATTGGAACTGAAATGATATAGAATAGAAGGTTGAGACCACTGCTTGTTAAGTGGAGAGAGGCGAGGGCAGCAGGAAAGTGGGGGAGGGGGTTGCCGCAGGCGGTGGGAGGACCACACAGGGCACCAGGGAGCTGGGCACAGAAAGCACAGTCTGCACAGGGATGGAAAGGGAGCGGGTCCGATTCATGATGACGGAGCAGGCAGCTCACCGCAGCTGCCTCCCTGGCCCGGGAGGGTGGTGAGTGCAGCCTCACTTTTCCAATGTCAGGGAAACGCACCAGCACTCCGAGCAGGGGCGGGCGGGGGGTGCCTTTACCCCAGTACCAGCCATTTCGGGGTAGTGACTATTGCCCATCTATGACAGGATGTCTTTGTCCTTAAATTTTTCCATAACTAGATCATCAACAACTGACCCAGTGACTTAAGAATCGATGACCTTAGATTTTGCCCAGATTTTCTGATTGATTGAAAAGCCTTTCTAGGAATACTGATGGAAACCTACAGATAAGCTTTTTCAAGTTAATGACATTTACAAATAAAAGTATTTTTCTTTTTCTTTGTCTCTGACTTTTCCAGGTAGAGATGGAAGTAAAAATAAAGGTCATTAAGCTTGAAACTTTTTTTATTCAAAGAAATATAAAAATGTATAAGCTTAAAAATATCTGCTTTCCAATAATGCAGAATCACTACCACAACTATTATCAAAGAAATCTTAAAGGCATGGCAATAATAATTCTGATGAATTTTACAAGGAGAGTATGTTTCCTTATATGCTTTCAGTCTACAAGTGCATGGTGATATTTAAAATCTAGACCTTTTGGGAAATAACAGAGAATAGTGATAAAGCGGCTAAATCACAAAGCGGATCAGTGATGCAGCTACTCCCTGAGGAAGGCCCCACTCCGCCCTCTGGGGCTCAGTCAGCAGGTCCCAGGGACTTCACACCGAGAAACTGGGCAGAAAACCTGCCGTCACACTTGGCTATATTTACTTTTCAAATTTATTTTTTCTCAGAGCAGGTGATAAAAGCCCCAAAGCAAGTCTGAGATGACATAGATTCACTTTCCTCGGTTAGCCTCAATACTTGAAATGTCCTGTGGTGTCAAGGGTAGGACTGGGCTGTTTTCTGAGAAACGGGCGACCAGGACGCCAGTCGGGGGAGGGCAGTGACTTCCTTTTGATTACCAGTTATAATGTGCTGGGAGATCCTTGTTTTTATCTCACTGACTGTCGATACATACATAACCTTAACCGTGAGCCCATGGTGAGTATTTTTAAAGTGTTCTGGCTTGCGTGCTGGGGTGAGAGAGGGTTCCATGGAGTTAAAATAAACGAGGGAACGCTTTCATCTCAGCGCGCTGAAGTCTACAGAAAGAAGAAGTAGGTGGGTGGTGGGTAAAGACAAGAGAGAGAGGAAAGGAGCTGGTGAAGAAAAGCCTCCGCTATTTTCAGGAACATACGATTGCACGAAGATCCAAGTCGATGAGGGTGCTCTCAGAGCCTCGTGGTGCTCGCGGGTGCCATCAGCAGGGACTCTGTGGTTGTGAGGGTGTGGCACGAGGGCACTGAAAGAGAGATCCTGCCCCCTGTGACCCTCTGCACTGGTCCCG
>PVKM010026236.1:0-19457 GCA_004027735.1 Carollia perspicillata | reverse complement strand
CCCCACATCACTATTTACATTGCCACTTTCCAGTTCTTTGAGTATTCAGTCAGATCTCAAGGGATACTTTCAAGATGTACTGTTTAATACTAAAAGTGTACACCAGTTGTCTCAATTAGGATTATATTTGGCTGCGTGTAACAGAAAATTTCAAACCAATGGCAATGTAAACATACCAGGGCTCATGATCTCACATTAATGATGTCCAAGGTCAGCCATCCAGGACTGGCTTCACACTCCATGGTGTCATCAACCTGAGATGTAAAAGGGCAAAGAGACCTGATGAGGTCATGTCACTCATGAAGTTACTGCAGAACTTGAACAGTAGGAAAACAAGACGAATTTTGTAACTTGAACAATGAAACTCCAAAGGTTTTCTAAATTTAAGTTATTTTGAACTTGCCTTTTTCTCCTTATCTTCTTCTTGCCCCTGGTTTCCTTCAGCTTTTTTATTGGCTTTATCTTCCCTTTGCAGTGTCCATGTAATGAAATGCACTTTTTGGTGTTATTCATCAGGAAGACAGTGTCAGAAATATAGAAGTCACTCCTTCTGAGGTGGTGCAGGTATCTACATAAGGCCCTGAGAGATTATGTAAAAAGATACACTGCCCAGAGCTTGGAAAGGGAGCTTAAGTGCAAAGACTCAGAGAGAATTCCCATGGTCACAAAATGGGACATAAGAGTCCCGTTGACTCAGTCACTTTTTGATGCTTCTAGCTTCTTCCTCTGTTTATAGCTGTTAGGTTATACTAAAGTCACAAGTAGGAATTGGTTGTGGCAGAAAGGATGTGGGTTTTTATTTCAGATCTTCTTGGCTTATATGCAAATACTACCCATCTGCTATCTAAGTGTTTTAGGTAAGCCATTTCCATAATCTCTATTTCCTCCTGCGTTAAATAGATGTAACAGTCTCCACAGGGTGGTTGTGATTAAGCGAGGTAATGTACACAAATGTTTTGTCCTTTCTACCTTAAACAAACAAACAAACAAACAATAAACAACAAACTACTACAAAAACATCATATGGAAATTTATGTTTACTGAATTAGGTAAATTAATTGTTGATATTTTAAATTTTTAAATAATAATTTAATGATTTAAAACATTCCATTCCCAAAGGAACTACAAAGCTTCATTTAATTTTCAAAAAAATCCAGTACACAACCAATTCAGGGTGCAAACTGATGTCAGTTTTACTTACTATTGCATCCAGCACCCGAATGGTTTGGGGGAACATCGGAAGTATTCAGTAAGTATTTGTTGAATGAATAAATATGTGAGTGAATGAAACAACTTTCATTATTCTCTATATACTTGGCACTGTAATTGTTGCTGTAAATATAAAGAAGACCCAATTTTCATGAATCTCAGATTCTAAGTATTGCCAAACCAACAAGATGATTTCAAATGATGATTAAGTGCTATGAGGAAAATTCAACATGATTGCATAATAGAAATTGACTCAAGAAATGTAAAGAGGGCAAGAGTGTTTTCTATCAGATGGTCAGAGAAGTTCTGAGTGATAAGAAAGAACCAGTCATTGGACAATCTAGGTTGTGTGGAAGATTTCTTCAACAAACACCACATTACATTTATTTGCTTACATTAAGAGAGATCTACTTAGGTTATTTCGGAAGCACTTTCTTCAGTTACTACTCACATAGTTTCAGTCACAGGTGCTCTCTTCCTAGATTTCCCAGAACTTGGAAATTCTGAGACTTTAGGGTCTCAGGGAACTAACTTTGAAATTCTTGTTTTGAGTAATGTTTTCTAGAGCATGTCCCAGTGGATATAAGATGTTCAGTGGACATTAGATGTCCCTCTAAAAGTGCAGTTCCTGTGGTCAAATACGCTTGCGGACCAGCCCATGAACATTGGCATACCAAAGTCTTAGGGAGTCCCCAAATAGAATAACATGTATCCTGACATTTTCTCAACTTATTTGAACGTTTTCTTTCAAATGTATTTCTCTTCTCTCTACACACTTATTAACATCAACACAAAGTTTGAAAATACTGTTGTAGTCCTAAAAATGAAACTTTGACACCAAGGGAAAATGAGGAGGGTATCGGTAATCCTTTGCCCATAAGCCTTGGGATTCTAAAATGGGATATTTACACAGACTGAACAGAAATGTAAAACAAGCTCCGGATAACACATTTACATACATTACCCACTTTACCCAAACCCACTGAACTAATGAGAGTGCTGCTCAGGTTTAGTGTTTCAGCTACTTGAGGTTTTAAAAAGTTTCTCTGATGTGAAAGGGAGATGTATATGGGTTTCCTCTATTTTTGTTTCATGAGAGGTAACAGTCGAGCAGATATACCTTTTGTCTGGTTTGGCCTTGTTTGATATAAGGCAACAATAAAATATGGCAGAAACTCCACGAGCTTTAACACGTGAATGCTCTACTCGCTCCTGTCACTTCATCACTTACTAGAGTAATTTGAGGCAAATTACTCAAACTCTCAAAGCTTCAAATGAGGAGAGTAATCACATACCCTGCTTTTCTTGGACATGCAGTCAGGCTGATATAAAGGGCCCGGAAGAGAGTGTCATTCCAGCCTCTTTCTGAAAAGTCGGCCCCGGGGACTGTGTATTCTCCCTCTAGAAGTCTTTTCAATCCCCCCACTGGACGTTCAATGGGAAAAACAGAGTGCTGTTTGTTCCTACAGTGGTGACTCACAGGACACTGATTTATTCATCCATTAGGGAAGAAGTAAAGTCAGTGTCCTATTTTGTAGGTGTAAAATGAGCTATTCAGCGAGTACCAGGTAACACATGCAACATTCTGAGCCAGGACTTATCAAAATACTTTGCTATTTCACCCGAACCAAGCTAACAATAGTCCCTGGCTAATGAAATATTCTCTCCTTAGCTCCCTAAAATGTTCCAAAGATGAACAAAGTCTCAACAAGTAATGTTTGAATTTATCATCCCAGCCATATAGTAATAACTGTGGTCTATCTCCAATAGGGTCTATCTCCATCACGGCATCATGGAGAGAAGGAGTCAGCCTGCCTAAACTATTTTCAGTGGACCACACATACCTAAATGCAACAATAATTTGACTTCGTTAATGACTAAGGTGAGAACCCCACTTTAAAAGACTGCTTACCAAACCATATTTTCAGGCCTTAGAGAACGTCCATAAAGGATCTTGAGTCCACTCGTACGGAGTACCACCATGTCATACAATGTTTTTAGTTCTCAGGAATTGCCTCTTGAGTCATTCCTAATAGTTCGCAAAAGTTGAACTAGAGGTACGCTCGTTTGCTCTGATTGTTTAGTTTTAATCTCAATGTTGATTTCAGAGCCGTGGAATATAAAAGTGAGCTCATACTATTGGCACAAAGAAAGGGAAGTGGTGTATCATGGGAACTAAGGAGTAGGAATGTTCCACTGCATATTATTCCTTCTTCTAGGATGCATCTCCTCCAGACAGAAAATGGGTGATTACTGAGTGCGTTCTGTTTTATCAGAATATTAGGAAAACACAGGAAAAACAAATCATGATGAGACTAGGAAGAATCCTGGACTGAAGAGGCCAGAGACTTGGGTTCCAGTATCAATTCTATTGTATTATTTGTCTACCTTAGGCAAATTACGTTCTGAGATTTACTATGTTCTTCTGTAAAATGATGATGTCAGAGATTTCAAAGAAATCTTCCAGGTCTCTTATTCTATCATGATCTAAGATCCACAAGCTTTTCTCTCTCTTCTGCTCTTTCAAGGAATCCAGGCGTCTTATTTTTATGCTATTTCTTTACCCATTTACTTTCTGTTAGGTTTTAACAAGCAGACCAGGTTCCTCCAGTCTCCACAGGGCTGCTGCTGGGTTGTCAGAAGAGGTTAGGTAGTGTTTGTGATGGTGGAGACAAAGCCCATTACTTGAATCACAAAAATCATGAGGTTGAACTTTTAGTTTTAAGTGTTGGTCTTTTTCTGTACCTGCCGCAGGTACTACATTAGATTCCAGATCTTGGCAAAAATAAAACTGATCATTAATCAGTGGCTCTTTCTGACTCATCAGTCAAAGAGTGTCTTTTATCATTTTCTTTGACCTAAATAACATTTAAGGAATTACTGAAGTAGTGGAAAAGCTTTGTCTCTATAATTGAAGTCTTTATGTCCCAGCTAGAGTGAAAAGGCTTGCTTGTAAAAGGAATAGACAACAGCACAGACAAGATAAAAGCAAAAGTGATAACTTGTGTGCTGTTGGAAATAAGTGCACAGAAACTCCTACAGAAAGTGGTGTTTGTGGGCAAACGGGTAATGCTTCATGGGGACAATGAATACTCAGCCTTGGGAAGTCAGGAGGGTTAGGACGGAAATGGCAGATAGAATAACAATTGAGGGAAGTCAAAGAAACAAATATGAAAAGGTGATCGATAAAGGCACTGGTTTCCCATTGTCTTATCTTGTGAAAACTTGCCAAACCGCAGCTCCAAGGACAAAGACAGTCCCCTGGGCAAACATCCAAGGATGAGGAAGTTTCCTGAAACAAAAGGGAAGGGAATTCACACAGGAATGTACAATGCTGTCTAAAACTAGGAAATACTTAACTTGATTTTTCTCTGGCAATTGCAATAGTTGAGTTCATCCCAGGGCTTAAGGAACTTTCAGGTTATGAGGGATCCTGTTGGCTACCCCTGCTGGCTAATGTTACCTCTTTTAGATAATGTTTGTTTGTTTGTTTGTTTCTGGGCACGTAGGTGAGGATCAGAACCTTCTTTTAGCATTAAGATGATGAAAATGTTCATTAAGCCCCATGAATTCAAGAAAAGTGCCAGATACAGCAGCATTTTTCAGTTTGCCGGGACACTAAACATATCCTGGTCTTCATTTTATATGGGGGAGAAGAAGGCCCAGAAGTCTGGGGTGGATGCTCTAAACTATGGATAGTACCCAGCCTTATATATGTTATCTTTTTTCCTACACCTATATACCTATGAGAGTGTTTCGTTTATAAGTGAGGCAATTTCATGGAGAGAAGGTTAGATCTTATAGTTGATCATACCAACCTCAGCATAAGATTTTTTTGTTTTCTTTCACATTTTCACTTACAGAAAGCACCTTACCGCTTGCTTCTCTTTGGCATACCCGAGGCCATGCACCACTGCTCTCGCACTTAGGGGCCGTTATTACGTAAAATAAGGCTTACCCGAACACAAGCGCTGTGATAACAAGACAGTTGATCTGATAACCGAGATGGCTACCAATCGACTAGCCTTTTTATTTAGCAATTAGAGAGATGACGGAAAATAAAAGTGACTTAAATTTCTTATTAATTTCCTTACTCAGGTGTGTCTGCATTCTTTCCACTTCTTTGTTCAATTTTCTCTGCTTTCCTGACTATGACCTACAAATGGCATTTTACTCTTTTAATGGTATACTCTTTTTAAGTAATATTTATAAGCAAATTTTCATGTGAATGCATATACTTCTATAACTTCACTCTTGAGTCTACACAAACACACAGCTGGCGCCATACCTGGTGAACTGCTCACACCCAGTTCGTGGAAATGCAGTTTCTCCAAAACTACTGACCTTGCTTGGAAAAAAAAATGCATTTGGCCATTGATATACAGAAATGTCCAGGTCTTCTCCTTTAAGGAGCTGATGGTGTTATCTACTCCTATTTTAAGTTTGTTTATGGAACTAGAATAATCCTGATCATAGATATATAAAGGTGATTGCAGCAGTGGAAGTTTGACCTTTAAAATATCCTTTCCTCTATAAACAAAGTCTGGAACGTTTTAAAAGCTCTAAGCCGGTCGATTTATTTTTTTTATTTATCATAAACCTGAATCAACATGAAATGTCCTTTCAGTATGAAATGAAAATGCCTCGGTTCCCTGACCCCATGTGAAGGAGGTGTCCTTTCAGGTCCTTCCCTTAAACCACACGACTCTGCTGGACTCTCAGGGCCCTGCGGGTGGGACCCTGCCCAACACCCCTACCAGCCTTCCCTGCCTTGGTGGACCCACTTGTTTGGTTCTGCTAGGGCATTTCTTCCCTGTCCCACGCCCATACTGCTTTTGTTCCCATCTCCACACCTTCAGACCGACAGGGCTCATTGTAGAATACCTTTTCTTTCCTTTTCCAACCCTATCCTTCCTTCCAGGTCCAGCTGCCCCGCTTCCTCAGCGAAGCCTTCTTGTGATTCATTCCGTGTCTCTTGCCTTTGCCTGGAACTTGCTGGCTCTAGGAGCGAGCTGGGCATGTACGGTGTAGTATATTCACCTTTTCTTCTCCTTAATTTGTACCTCCACTAAACCTACTGACTTCTTGTTGGTACAGGCTGCATTTTCCCTTTTACTTATATTTGGCACAACGATATGCACATACTACATGTTAAGCACTCAGAAAATGTGTGTTCCTTAATAATAGAATCCTATCTCTGCCTGTATCTTCTTAGTTGTTAGAGTTTAAAGAAAAGGTCTTTAACCTTTCCGAGCTTCAGTTTTCACTCCTAGGAGTGGAGTGAAAACACCAACCTCCTAAAGTTGTTATAAAGAGGCAGGAATTCAATGTGAAGACGCGAGGGTGCAAACTGCCGCACAAGCAACAGCCACCATCCCAGCGGACCGGTGGGCCTGCCGCGTTGACTCCACTGCAGGCCAGTGAAGCTGGAGTGTGACCCAGGCTCTGAAATGACAGTAAGTTCTAAACTTTACAAATATTTTCCAGCATCCTCAAAAGTAAATATATGGATATATTTATACATAAAATATATAAAATATACATATAAATATATAAGTATATATATTTGTTACCGTAGCCTGCTCCTCAAACTGGACATAAGTATGTTCCTTTGAACATTCTAGACTCCCTTCTAAACTCTACACACACACATAGACATTTTTATGTATGTAATAAATGCTCTTATTTTCTGAATAGTTTGAATGAAAGGATACATGTCATATGTGCTCACGCAGATAAGCGTGCATAATTACACACTACATTATACACGTATCTAACTCAGTGAGGATGTTTTGGTTGCAAGTGACATTAACACACTCAGACTAACTTTAAGAGAAAGGGGGACTGTTTTTTCGGAGGGGGTTCAGGCAGACGTCTAAAAGTCTATACTAGTTACATTGAGATTTGGCCATACATGATTTTACATTTTACAAAATAATCTATTAAGTAAGATACCAACATATTTGTTTCTCACGTAAGAGAAGTCCAAAAATAAGCAGGCTTGGGGGCTCCACGGTGCCAATGTAAATTTCTTCCCCTGCAGCTCCACCTTTAGCAGCAGGTGGCTTCTGCTCCATGCTCCGAGGTGTCCCTGTGAGCTCCAGCCACCAAGCACCAGGAGCACGCACAAAAAAACCACCCTTTTTTTAAAGGAACATCTCCACAGGTATCACACAACACTTCTGCTCACTTCTCATTGGTCCAAATTTAGGGTGTGGCCTTCCTTAGCCACAGAGGACACCTGGAAATGTGATCTTTAGTTTACCTGGATCTTTAGTTTACATTTTTACCTGGAGAAATGATAATTTCTCCACGTAAAAATGTAATTATTTTTGTTAAAGAAGAGGGATGTGTGCATTGCAGGTACTGTTACAGTTTCATAACTCAGTTTGTCTTGTAAATGCTGTTCCTACCACTTCTCTCCTCTGTCCAAGTACATACAAAATATTAAAAACAATTAATGTTTTGAAATTTGTGTAGAAAACCTGAAAAAAATCAATTGAAAATAACTCCGGAAACCAATAAGTGGTTATGGTTAGGCTGCAGAATCCAAGGTTAAAATACAAAAGTCAATTGCTCTCACATATACCAGTTATGAAAAGTGGAACTTGAAATTAAAAACTCAATGTCATTTACATTAAAACCCCTGAAAATGAAATATGTAAAAATAAATCTAACAAATATATTCAAGGTCTATATAAGGAAACTATAAAAATTTCTTGTGATTCAGGCAATCAGACAATAACTAAATAATGGAGAAATAGTCCATGTTCAAGTATAGAAAGCTCAATATCGTCATGATGTCTGGTCTTGCCAAATTGATCTACAGATTTAATGCAATCCCAATCAAATTCCAACAAGTTATTTTGTGGTTGCGAACAGACTGATTCTAAAGTTTGCATGGAGAGTCAAAGACCCAGAATAGCCGACACAGTGCTGAAGGAGAAGAACCAAGTTGGAAGAGTGACGCTCCTGACTTCAGGACGCCACTAGGAAGCTACAGTGATCAGGACAGTGTGGTCGTGGGTGGAAGAACAGCCAACATACCAGTAACGAGGGTTTCCAGAAGCAGACGCACCCAGGTATGATCAGCTGATCACTGACAAAAAAGCAAAGAAAATGCGATGAAACAAAGATGATCTCTTCAACGAATCTGCGCACAGATATTTATAGCAGATTTATTTGTAACTAGCAATACACCTTTAAAAATTACAATGCTCAATGAGAAAAAAACAGGTACCCTCATGGCTGGCTGGTGAGTGTCCAATGTTAAACATTTTTAGAGGGCAATTTGGTCACATATATTAAAATCTACCAAAAATAAACATAAATTTAGCTTAGGAATATCGCTTTGAGTAATCATTTAACACAATCATAGATGTGGAAAAAAGATTTATTCTCACAATTATAGTATTGTTGATAATAGCAAAAAAATCGGGAACAACTAACTATCCAACAGAATAGAGTTGGGAAAATAAATTAGTTTTAGGTCCAAATAATAAAATACCACGATGTCATTAACATTCAGATACAGTTGTTAAAAAAACCCAAGCAACCATCACCAGTGGCTGTCTTTGAAGGGTAAGGTAGTGGCGATCTTGGTTTCCTTGGGAGCCTTCCCCTCCTCTGACCCTGAAGCGCCCACACTTGGATTTGGCATCTGCGGCTCTGTAATGCTAGTTGCCTTTTTACATCTCAGTGTTCTGCCTCTCAGAGATATTGTAAGCTAAGTAAGTAAGAGATATAAGTTGTCTGCCTGTTCAACATTAGGTCAAGGCTGATTCCAGCTCAAAGAACTTAAAAAAAATGGAAACACAGAGTGTAGGGGTGGCTGTCTCCCTATGGTGGGGCCAGGAAAGCAAATATAAGTGGAGACTTACTGCTGCAGAGTCAGTCCGGACACTGAAGTGATTCAGAGCACAGGCCTGAAAGCCGTCTGCTCGGCCTATGGAACGGCCTCACTTTTCTCGTGTGTAAAGTGGGGATAATATCAGTGTCCATTTCAAAGAGCTGATTGTGAGAATGAAAACAAATTAACACATGCAAACCACCTGGAAGAGTGCCTGTCCATCAAATGTTAGTTATTATAAAGAAGACTATGTTTCTTTTCTTATTGAGAAAGCAGTACAGAAAATTTAGAAAGTAAGTATAAGGAAAAAACAAGGAACTAAAAATCTTCCATATTCTCAATGCTCAGATATAAAGTTCTCAGACATCATCACTGTTCATATTCTGATATACATCTTCAATTTGCTTTTCTCTCTCGTATGTATTCATACATTTTTAACTCTTTTTGTAAAAAAGAATGTCATACCATAGTGAACTTTATAAACTTATTTTTAGTACTTACCATATGATGAACATTTTTTATGTAATAAAATATATATATGAACATTTTAAGATGTTCTAGTACTACTTGAAAAACAACTAAACCAATAAGGGCAGATCTGGCATTCGAAGCATCAACTTCTTTCGTATGAATCAATCAAGAGAACAAAACATGAGAAAAATGTAACTTTCTACTCTAAATATTCAAACAGTAAAATTAGAAAATGTCAAGGGATCGTGCATAGAGCTTTTAAGGTACTAAAAATAGTATTAAGGACATTTAAAAATCTAGGCATGTTCTCCATTTAGGAGGAACTTGTTATTTAATTTTATAAAATAAAGTGTTAAATTATTTTCCCTCATTTTTTATTTCATGGATATTTATAGAAAAAGAAATAGTTGCACATCATTCCAAGTATCCAGAGGTTTTGGAGCTCGTGCTTTGAATGCGTTTATACATTTAGCCAGGATCTGACTAAAGCGAATG
This sequence comes from Carollia perspicillata, assembly GCA_004027735.1. Classification (NCBI taxonomy): domain Eukaryota; kingdom Metazoa; phylum Chordata; class Mammalia; order Chiroptera; family Phyllostomidae; genus Carollia; species Carollia perspicillata. The sequence continues at coordinate 9,433 of PVKM010026236.1, read as the reverse complement.
CACTCTCCCAGCTCCTGGGGAGTCTTGTCCCAGCTCAGGGGTGTTCTTGCCAGGCGGGAACGTGGATGGCCACCCGCCCGCAGAGGAAACGCTCTAGTGGCGTTTGCTGGGGAAGGAGAAGCTGGTGCAGACGACTGGGGGCAGGGGAGGTGGCAGCCGCGACACTGGCATGTGTTTGGGCTCCAGGCCAGGCTCAGGAGCCAGGTGCCTGGGGTCCAATCCTGTCACTTCCCTAATTCCGTAACCTCAGACAAGCCGTTAGCCTTTGGGTCCCTCAGTTTCCTCCTGACTGGATCTGAGTTCTGGGGAAGACTACGTGGCAAGTGCTCAGAAAAGGGTCTGGCATACAGAACTGGGCAGTCCGTAAGGGGCAGCTATCATCACCATCATTCGTTCATTATTACTGTTTTATGATCTGCCAAGGCTCAGTGCTCTGGGCCCTGCTCTGGATTTCCCAGGATGAAAAAGGCAGTCGGCGGGCAGGGAGGCCCTGGACCACTATGTTGTGTGTGTCGCGGGAAAAGGCAGGGGAAAAGCAGCACACATTGGCCCCTTCCGTGCCACCCCACTACCCTACGCCCAAACACTTAAGGAACATCGCAAAGGAAATGAAATGAAGACGCTCTAAATGGCAAAGAAGAGCAGAAACGTCAGCAATGTCAGTGCATACACTTCCTGGGGACCATGGGGCTCCACAGACTGTGTATGAATATGTGCAGGGCTGTAGGTTGACTGTCACGCTATGTAGATGAACCTAAGGTTCATATTTATACCAACTGCTTAAGCCTCTTGTCATTAGTGCCCCACCGAGACATTGCCTAGAAGTCTGGAGCCTTGGAAATTCTCCCCTTTCTCTGTACCCTGAGGTCCAGAGGAAAGGACATTTTCAGCTGAGGTGGGAGATGGGGAGGGGGGCAAGTAAAGGGCAAAAGATCCAACACTCCAATTTACAACCCCCCAAAATATCTATGTGTGTGGGGGGGGTATATAGAAATATATGTACATATATAGTCACGAAGAAAATGCTAGAAATGTCAGAAGTTGATAATATCAGCTACTTAAATCCTGATCCATAAATCAAATGAGTTTATATCTGGGTCATGTAAAAACTGTATGTTTTGCCCTGGCTAGTGTGGACCAGTGGACTGAGCACTGGCCTGTGAACCAAGAGGTCACCAGTTCAATTCTCAGTCAAGGCACATGCCTGGGTTGCCAGCCAGGTGCTCAGGTGGGGCATGTGAGAAGCAACTGATAAATGTGTCTCCTGCACATCGATGTTTCTCTCCCTTTCTTTCTTCCTCCCTTCCCCTCTCTCTAAAGTTAAGGAAATGAAATCTTTTTTAAAAAACTGCATGTTTTGTGTGAAGACAATTTTTAAGACATGTGGGTCCGGTCTCCCATACTTTAATGATACCACTCTCTGTGCTTTCGACCTGAAAAGTGGTTTTCTTCCCCCTCCTCTTCTGAACTCCTCGTCCCAGAGACCCCCTTCTCACTCCTGGCGTCCAGATGTCCTCTCTCTGTGTATAGCTCCAGAATCGGCTTTGATAACTAGATTCTTCCCTCTGGTCTCAAGTGCCCAGCTGCCCTGGGTGCATCGCCCACACTTCAATGTCTGGATGAAACCAGGACTTAAACCTTTTAGAAACAGACCCCACTCTCTGATTCAAAACAGTTTCATTCTAAAAATGGTTTCCGAGGGCAAAACACCTGTCATGCAGTTGAAATCCTTAGTTCACTCATTTACCTTGGTCCTCACCACCAGGTAATGAATGGAGGACCCGTGATTCTCTTTTACTTTGTAGCTCCAGGGTCTATCACAGTGCTTGGTAGGTGGTGGGTAATAAATAAACACTTTTAGAATGAATGGTTGAATGAATGAATGAATGAATGAATGAAGAAAATGGTTTGAAGATGAATGCCAAGCTGCACCTGCCCTCCTCAGGCCCGCCTTCCTCTTCGGAAACATCAAACAGGCTGAAACAATGCTGGAATGGGAACACCTAGGAAAAGGACCAGGAGACCAGGTGAGGGAATGTGTTCGACAGAACGGTAAGGTGAACTGGAGAAAAGGAGAGACTTAAACAAGCTTCGAAACACTGGTGGGACCTTTCTCCAATTGTCCCTGACTGTCAGTGACACCACTGAGACGCTACTGCAAAATAACAGGCTTCCCTCACACTCTTACCTAGACATTCTAGAAATTAGAGTGCGTGGAGGTCCTGTAGGCCTGCTCTCCCACTCAGCATATTGATCCTGCCTGTGGCATCTGGGGCTGGGGGTTATGGAATCCCACACCAGACTGTAGCCCACAGTTCCAGATCTGGGATTGCAAACGAGGCCACACAGGAGATGACGGCTGTTCTGCCTCTGCCTTAGGGAACTCTGATCCTTGTCCTTCAAATCCAGATTTTTTCTATTTTTTTTTTTTACTCAAAATGCTGTGATACAGTGTTTCTTACACTGGATAAGTCTCTGTGCCTATGAAATATGTAATCATAATGAACTCTTTGCTAGTGTAGAAGTGAATATATGTCTTATTTCTAATTCTCACTGAAAATCTACAAAATATATATTTCTATGTCTGTTAAGGGCCCTTTATGCCAATGACACTCCATATAATTCCAACTTTATTAAGTAAAATGAGAGAATTTCTTGTCTTAAAAAGTGAAAAGGCCAGAATTTGTGGAGTGCAGGCATGGCTACATCCAGGGGTTGGGTCAACAAGCTCTTTGGCATCCTGTCTCCCTTCTTTTCTTGGTTCTCCTTTCTTTCTTTGTTGGCTACAGAAAAGGCAGATGCTCTCTACACTTGTAGCCTCCGGAAGTTTGATTCTTACATCTTTGTAGTTTCAAGTCTAGGTAGAAAAAGAACCCTTTGACTCAAAAGACCTAAATTTTAGACAGTACCTCATTGGCTCTGATTGGGTCATATGATCATTCTGGATCTAATCGTTGTTGCCAAGTGATAGGATGCTTTTATTGGCCATGTCCTGAATATACTCTCAGACACACGTTCACCTCACCAGAAGTGTTCCCTCCTTCCCAAATACAGAATGCTTTTAAATAAGGGATAGGGCAAAGACCCAGGCAACACATGATAATAACAAATTTGATCTCATTTTCACAAATGACGTATCACAGACTCAAAACAGTTAAGGTCACACAGCCAGAGAGCAACCGTACCAGCCAGAATCTGGCAGGAGACAGCATTTAACTCAGGTAGTTGGAGACTAATGATGAACTTATTTGTAGGGGTGCAGACAGAGTGAAGGGAACCAGCAAAGGCTGTTGAAGAGCTGGGACTCCAGGCACAGCAGGGGCAGTTTGAGGTCTGAGGCAGATCCCAAGAGGAGAGGCCAACTCACAGGGTAGTAATGATGGAGGCACACCACCACTGCTAACAACACAGAGCGGAGAGGGAGCCTGGAATGGGAATAAGACTCCTTGATTTACCTCCTCTACACCCTGACCTTCTTCTGGGACCTCCCACTGGGAACCAGGAACCAGCCAGCATGGGGTGCGGCCAGGGCACGGAGCAGGGCAGAAATGGATGCAGAGGAAAAGAGGGAGAATCATTAAGCACCACAGGCAACGATGTCAATTTCCCAACCCAGTGCTAACTCATTCAAAAGTTAATAACTACTCCTCCACCCACCTTTCATATTTATGAGGAGTGGGTGTGGTCAGAGACCTCTAGGTAAGAACCTCTGGATAAGACGCTGCTCCCTGCAAACCAGGTTGACAACTCTGCCTTAGCCGCTGGCCCCCAGCTGCCTTGTATCTGCGGTTTCAGCCGTTTGTCCCTGTGGCAAACCTTCCCCTGGTATGACTCATCTCATCATCCTGGCACTGAGGTTTAGAATATTTTTATTTGTTCAGTGTTTTACCAGAAAAATCGCTTAGACTAGGCGTGTTAGCAAGGACACTCCTCAGATATAATCCCCTTTCTTTCATCTGAAGGAGAATAAATTATCCTTTGGGAAAACTTTGAGATCTGTGCTCAAGTGAGGGCAGACTAGTTGGCAATAGGGGCCAGCATCTTCAAAATACAAGACTCCAGGGCTTAAGTTTAAATACAAAAATGAAATCAGAATTCTGACCATTGAAGCAAATGTCCACTGCCATCTAAACCTGGGGACTCATGTTCTCCTGAAGGCACTAACACCACACACTGAAGTCAACAACATGTGAGCTCCCTCAGCCCCTCCGCAACAGGTATGTTGAGGGTATTTGCCAGTTTTGACAGACATATGGCTAATGTACCTTTTGGTTATTTTAATTTCTGAAAAACACCTTGTTTTCTGCCTCACCAAAGAAAATTACTTTGGGGAAACTAAAGCACATTAGCTATTGGCAGTCTTGATTCGTGTCTTCCTGCTACCAACTCTTCTTGGCATTCCCAGTGGTCTGCACCAGGATGGCCGCGAACAGCCATGAACCTGGTCTGGAGCTGGAGGGCACACCGAGGTCATCGGGTCCAAACTTCCACGGAAAGTAGGCTGCCATCTGTTTCCCTCTGAAGGTTTCTCAGAGGTGAAGCTTTCCAATTCATAAGGCAGTGCACTAACGTACTTCCAAAATCTCCCTTTCTAAAAACAGTCGGAGTGGAATCCCTTCCCCATTACTCTCTCTGGTGCTCTCCCTGCCTTCTACGTCAACACTGGGTAAATGAAGGCTGCCTGAACCACATTTCATCTTTCCGAATCCTGAAGATAACTGTCACAAGTCTCTGGCTTTTGTAAAAAACCCAAGCTAAAAAAGTCCATTTTCTCCTAACTGCTCCTAACGTGACCTGACTTCTAGACTCCTTCTGTCCTGGTTTCCCAGCAACAAACTCTTTCTAGTTTATTATTTCCTCCAGTAAAATGTGGCTTATGTTCCACGAGGCCTGACCTGTGCAGAGCACCATGCAGCCATGGCCTCCAGTGATTGGCTAAGATTTTGTTTTGTCTTGTTTTGTTTTCTAGCTACTGTGTCATGGTCTTGGCTCACAGTGAGCCTGACTTCAATCAAGCCCCTGGACCTTTTCGTAGGGACTCCTGCCAAATCACGGCTTCTCCCTTAATATTTGTGAAATTGATAGTTATAAACATAACATTCACTTTTCTTTTATTATATAAGAAAATGCACAATAATTGGAGGAAATTTAGAAAATGCAGTTAGCTAATTTGCTGATTTGAAAAAATTAACAGCAACAATCTTGCCATCCACATTTATCTGCAGCTAATACTTTGGTCTTTATTAAGGGTGCAAACTAAAATGCCAACAGGGCCCCGACAGCTTTGCAGATTTGGGAAGGAGGCAGAGAGTGAAACAGCATGGCCTGGGTGGGCTTATTGCCAACCTAGATGGTGGCCATTGTTAGCTCAGGTTACCTACTCGGGAGAGCTCCAGAAAACTAAAACAAGATATTCTGATTTGTTTCCAACAGACACTAAACATGCAGACTTTCATGAGAAATCTCCTTATTAAGTGTCGGCAACTAATTTATGTTGGACAAAGAACTCATGGCTTTGGACGCTCTTGGGTCCTTGAGCTGCTGGTCAGGCGGCTGCCCTCTCTGGGGGATCCTTCTACTTTGCCTTCTTTCTTCTGTCTCTCAGGGGAGGAACGGGCTCGCTCTCTTTATAAAGCAACCAGAGCCCCACTGTGGTCAGCTAGGTTACCTCTGGCTCTTTGCCTTAGCTTACTGCTCCTCGTGGAGGCCCCTCTCCTTATCCTCTTGCTCCTCTCAGACTCGCTTCCTTCCCATCCTCCACACATTTCTCATTTCCACTGCAGAGCCTGGGCTGGGTTCTGTCTGTGACTGAGCTTCACTGTGTTTTCAGACCTCTCGCTCCAATCCCAGCATTTCAAAGATTTTGTCCCCCAACCGCCTCTCTTTGCTATACTAACCACTTTCATGCTGGAGAAGTTCAGCCTTTGGAGTTTGAATGAGTTCAAACCTTGATCTACACTTGACTGGCTGTATAACTCTGGAAAGTGGCTTTTGCGTTTGTGAAACATTTTTTCCTCCGCCATGATTTTGAAAATAATGGTACTAACTCTGAAAAATGCATTAGAGGGCTAATAACAACATATACAAAGCACCTCGAGAAGTCATAGCTGTTGTGATACCATTATGCTTGGTTTTAATTATCAGTGGGTGCTTATACTAACTGTTCTCCCCAGCTTGATTAGGAAATAGTAGCTACTTTAAAATATTCATCGAATACATGGAAGAATGAGTAAGATGACAAGCTGTAAGTAGGCTGGGAAATCTAAGTTAGTTTTAAAGACAGAGATACAGCAAAGCACGCTAACCGAGAAGGGAAGGAGAGAGCTTGCACTTGGTGCTGGTTCTTTCCCATCCTGTCTTTTTATGTTCCAAAGATATGTTGGCATCAGATCAAGTATCTCGTCAGACTAGTTTTAATAATTAATTACGAAACAGCTGTGGACTCTGATTTTTCAAATGTGTGGGAAACAAAATTCCCCACTCAGACCTCTGGGAAATGCTTTATCTCACTAAAGACACGTCCCTCGGTTATCTAGTGGCAGACCTCTCCCTGGGCAGTGGCGGCCCCTGGACAGGTAGGTGCTCCCCCTGCTCTGCTCTCTGGAAGCTCGACCCATACCCTGAAGCCAGAAAATGCCACAGGGTCTATGAGAGTGTCTGGTAGATCCAATGCATATTTTTTGAATAAAATAACGGGCCAAGAAGAAGTTCAATGGAAGGAGATGAAAGTCTTTTATTCACGCCCTTCTGACTCCCTTCTCTTTACCAGCTGTGTGGCACTGTGGAAAATCACTTTAACTTCTCCGACACTTAGTTTCTTCATGCGTAATGTGGGGAATAATGATACTCGACTCTCACTCTCCATGACCTCCAATATTAGTTAGGTCGCTTTTGCCTACAAGTAAAAGAAAGCCTACTAAAAATGGCTGAACCAGTCAGCAAATTTATTATCTCACACAACAAGATGTCCAAAGGTGGACGGTTCCCCAGCTCAGTGATGTCTGGGCTCTGAGGTGGCCTCTCTACAGTTCGAGGTGGCCTCTCTCCTGGCTCCTTTCAAGGCCATGTGATGGCTGCCAGCCCTCCCAGCCCCTCATGACAGCATTAAACACAAAAAGGACTCCCTAGAAGCTACCAGCCTATTTTCCTTTAGGTTCCATTGGCCACACTTAGCCACATACCCATCCCAGTCCTGGTTCATCCCCTGGCTCTGGAAGAAAGAGTCCCCCGTTCTCTGAGCATCTTGTATCCCTGTATCCAAACCACATGGGATGCTGAGCATCTAAGAAAAAGGAAATGCTCATTGCATATTAATATCTCACCGTGATAGTATTGAGCACTATCTATGTGCCAAGCACTATTCTAGAGACTATACCTGTGTGAATTCCTCGTAATGCAGCTTTGATCACATCTTACATATAGGGGAACAGAGGTATGAGAGGTTAAATCGATTTCCCTAAGGCACATGGGTAGCAAGCTGGTAAATAAAAAGTCTAGGATTTAAATCCAGGTCAATTGGCTCTAAACTTTTAAAGCATATGAAATTAACCCTTAATCTGTGCCAGCTTCCCCCCAGGGTTTGCGACCCTCTCCACTGGTAAAGCAGTCCTGGGCCCTCTAAAGTAGGGTCTCAGACAAGTGAAGTGAGCACTTGACGACTGAACAGGTACTTGAGTGTGGTCGCCAGGGCACATGCCTAGCAGATAATTTCTAATAATGGCAATAATAATAAAACCTGCCTATTGACATTATCTCATTTGAGCGCTTGATTATTATAACAGCCAACAAGTTTAGTATTGTCTCCCCCATTTTACAGGGGAAAATAAGTTTCAGTGAACATGCCCAAGTTGGTGAGAAACTGGGTTTGATCTCAGTTTTGCTGATTATGAGGTCCATGCTCTTTCTCCTGCACTCCCCTGTCTATAAAAAATTAGTAAATGAATAGAGCTTACACCTACATTAGTCAGGAATCCGATGGCACCACTCCCATGGAAGGGATTCCACCTCTTAGCACCAACCAGGCCGAGGCGATGCTCGAGGAGGTGGTGATTGTGAAGCACATTAATTTATTTAATCATGGAGAACAAGGGTCAGTAGGAAGCGGGTCCTTCATATCAGGCTGATGAGAGTTTATTTCCAGTTCTGTTAGAACATTTACTCTATTTTGGTCTGTTTATAGTAAGTTCGTCGCTGTCCTCCTCTCAGAATGAGACGGTAAGCTCTCGGAAGACAGTCACACTTTCCTTATCTCTAGGACATCACGGTGCCTAGCTCAACTCTGCCATTGCTGCATACTCAACAGCTGTGCGCAGCATTTTTAAAAACAAACTTTGTGTTTTGGAATAATTTTAGATTTATTGAAAAGTTGCAGTTAGTCCAGAGAGTTCCTGGACACTCTTCGCTCAGTTTTCCTAGTGAGAACATTTTACATAGCCTTCGTGCATTGGTCAAAACTAAGACATCAGCTTTGGTACTAAATTAACTAAACTACAGACTCTGTTCGGACATTACCAGTTTTTCCACTGACATCCTCATTTGTTCCAGGATCCAGTCCAGGGTACCACACCTCGCTTAGTATGTGTAACATTTAATTTGAAGACTTTTCATTGCTTTAAATGTTTAAATGTAGTAGAAATAGAATAATATATGTAATCACAGTTTCTGTGGATAATAATAATAATCTTAAAAATAGCCAGCATTTTCTGAACTCTTACTATGTGTCAGGTACCATTCTGAGTGGTTCATAGACACCATTTTATTTTTTCCCGCACAAAAACTCTGTGAGGTGGGGACATTATCTCCACTTTACAGCTAGAAAACAGGGGATACTCATGTCACTAAATTTCTCAGAGCCATGATTAGAACCCAGGTAGTCAGATTCTCAAGTGTTACATATAAATGCAATATTTGAGAATAAGCTGCAAAGGTATGAAAAGTTATTAGGTGGCTTGCTTTATTATTGTGTTGTAGTGACAGGTAAGACTGAAAACATTGTTGTTCCTTCCAGTCTTATTTTCCAGATCTTCAAGTTTTGTACCCACTTCTTATAACGAAAGAGGGCAGCATGCGGGGGTCATGTGACTTGCAGAAACAGAACCGAAGGTCCGGACACCTTCCTGAAGGTCAAACTCCCTCCCTGTCTTATGTGCTAGAGTGTCATGTCCAAGCCTGGGATATAAATGATAAATGAATGTGGTTGGTCATCATTTTTCCCCACCAGGGATCTCAGCTGGAAGAGCAAAGGTGTTGAAAGAAAAAATGGAGGTGAACTGGCACAGTACCAGGGAGAGGTTCGAATGGCAGGCTGGCGTCTCCCTGACGCGGGACGTTCTAAATGCGTCTCAGCTACGGTGACTCGAGCTCCCTTTAATTTACAGTGGGAAGACTGATAGAATATTGGCATGAACAGCAATGACAAAAAATCCAAAAATAG
>PVKM010026235.1:0-19466 GCA_004027735.1 Carollia perspicillata | reverse complement strand
TCTTCCTTCTCTAGTCTTTGGGGAAGATTTGGGAATGTGCCATTTCCCAGCCTCCCTGATGCTGGTACTTTCTGGACTGGACATCATATATCTCTTCACCTGTAGTTATCAAAGGGCCTCTGAGTTTGCTTTGGAAGAACATGACTTGCTTCCTGGGGTTGGGCTCCTGGCTATTCCTAATCTTCTTCTGGGTTTTTTTGCATCAACTTCAGTGACTAGTCTCACAGCAATTAGGGATTCAGAAGATGCCAATATCTGGCAGAATGGGATATGACATTATTAGTCCATTATTTGGCATCAGGGAGGTGAATTGAGAGAATCCAAGACTGACTCTATGGTCTGGATTCACAAAGAAACTAAAGGTCCTCTTTGAATTTTTGTTTGAGTTATGGTGCACTGTTTATAGAAGTCAAACCTGAGCCCTGGCTGGGTAGCTCAGTTGGTTGGAGTGTTGTCTTGACATGTCAAGGTTGTGGGTTTGATACCCAGTCTGGGCACATAGAAGAACCAACAAATGAATGTATAAATAAGTGGAACAACAAATCAGTGTTCCTTTCTCTTTCTCTCTCTCTACCTCTCTCTCTCTAAAGTCAATAAATTAAAAAAAATTTTTTAAGAAATCAAACCCAGTTTGCTGTAATAACCATGCCAGAGTGGGTTTGCTGCTTTGCTAGTCATAAGTGTTTGTTTGGTAAATCCTGCCACTAGATTGCCATGTCACACGGGTGGTCCGTGCCCAAGCAGCCATATTATCAACACATCATACTGCTTTTGAATTCTCGTTCCTAATCCCAATAGGGAGGGGTTAATGCTTCCCTAATCATGCACCTTAAAATGTCTAACAACCCAAGGAGACCTTGTCCTGGAGTCTGCTCTCCAGCCCGGTCAGATTTGTGTGGGCTATGCCTGAATGTACTGGAGTTAGGAAGCACTCACATTCCTGCTACTGATCTTGCATGCATTAACTTTCTCCTGATGAAATTTGCTATAGAGCAACTGAGCAGATTTGAGATGCTCAAGATGAATGACAAAATGGCTTTAATCTTGGCCATTTTTTTGGTTTATATTTTGGTATTTGAATGATACAATTCTCATCTCAGGTTTTGGAGCGTATTTGCAAAATAGTGTATAACTTTTTTATGTGTTTGTTTTAAGTCTGGGCTATAGGAGAGGGCAGTAGTTCATTATTTTTAAACTGGGTTTACCATTTTCTCCTTTCTCTATGACGGAAGGAAGTTTTAACCTTTTTATAACATTTTGAATATCTGAGAAAGTGGTATTAATAATACTTGGTTACCAGAGTCTTTGGACTATTTGTTGGTTTTTGTATCATATTAGCAAAGCACTTAGAAGTGAAAAATACTGAACACATTTCTCATAAAAATAAATGTTAGGAATCTATATTTCTTGCTTTATCCTTTCAGGCATTGTGCAAGCCCACTAACTTACCTTTTTGTGGGGGAGGGCGAGTTCTTTAAAAGCAGAAAAGAGTTTAAAAACTGAATTTGAAGACCAAACTTGGAGATACTACACGTTAGAGTTAATTTTCTAGGTAGTTGAAAAGTCTGAGAACTCATCTATGGCACAAAGAACTTTGCTGTATGATTTATGTGCTGGGTTGCTTTATTATGCACTGTTGTGAAAAGGCTATAAAATATAGATCAGGCAGCCATTTGCATTTGGGAGCCAAATAATTTGCATACTGATAGCGCTCCACTTTCTGAAAAGAGTGGGAAAGATTGCCGCAGGACTCACCTGAGACAAAGGAACCAGTTACCTATTCTCCGGTTTGGGGCAGGAGAGTACAGGAACAGTTTTTATGCAGTTGCATTTTTTGAGTCATCTGTCTCTTGCTCTATTGAAAGACAACTTGCTCTATGAAAACCTTATAAGCATTGAACTGTTTATTTCAAAATGAGGCTCTGGGGAATAATCTTATAAGAACACATCTTGCATTTGTAGAAAAACCCAAGGGGATAGTATTCATGAAGTATTATCTCAGTGCAGATGAGGAATGAAAACCATTGCAATCTCATCAAGCATTTGAAAAGGAAATGCTTGATTACTGAATAATCTTTTGCTCCCCTGCCTCCTGCTTTTTCCCAAATGCACAAATCCATCATTCTGTGTTATAGACAGCTGGATAGTTTTCTCTCTCATCCCTTTTCTTCTCTGTTCTTAGACAACGTTCTCTAGTTCCCACCCTACTACCCAACCAAGTAAAGCAAAAGCAAAATTTACAACAGACCCCAAAGGTTTTTTTTAAATTATAATTCAGATATCCTGTGTCATGCTCTCTCTATCACATGCTTTGTATAATAATTCTTGTTACAGGTTTAACTCATAAGGTTTATCTATGGTATAGAAGCACATGGAGATTAGTTGTAAGGTGTTAGGTGTTCAAGTGTTTGAAAGTTAGCTGTCTTATAAATTATAGTGGATTCAATGTTATCCCTATAATAGTGTCATGTTCACTGACCTGCTTTTGCTTTTCAGAGTGAGAAAGTGCTGGAATTATGAGGCGAGAGCATTGAGCTTAACTCCAAGCTTATGCAGCAGCCTGGAGGGGATCACAAATGTGACCTTGGTCCACGAGATCAGTTAAACCATTGTCCTGGAAATCCTGGTCTCTTGGTTTGGTGACATTATGACATATATTCCTTAGTCCAAGTTCTACAGTTTCCTTCCTGCCTTCTCTCGATGTATTTTTTAAATATATATTTCAGATCCTATTCTAAATGGGTAGCCTAAAGATGGTAGAAGCAAGCAGTTTCTTTTCTTCCTTTTTATTCTGTGTACCAATCCAAGAAGTAGCTTAAAAAAGACTTGTCTATAACTATAGACGCCAGTGCAGGGTTAGAATTTCAAGCAACTTCGTGAAGAAGATAGTGAAGTTCGCAAAATAGCTTTGGCAGAATTAAAATCGCAAGAGGTGCTTCTTACACAGAATGGTGTGTATAGTAATGAAATAATAATAAAAATGATGAGCAGTAACTTCCAGAAAATAAATACATATCTCCTTTCACTAAAGAGTGTAAACCTTCTTCAGTTTCAGAATAATGCTGGGGAAGGTTAGCAAGAGTATGGAGGCACTGAAATAAATCTACTAAATACCTACTATAATGTCACTGTATTGGTGGCCCAGAAAGTTGGTCAGGTGGAGAAATGGTGATAGCCATATTATATGTCCACAGAAGGCATCATATTGCATCCCAGAAGTATATTTTTGATGGAAATATTTTTAACTATTAATAGTGGAGAGGTATGATCATTTTTCTAGGCAATCTGAGAACTCATATATTTTAAGCTAATACACTGCAGGACTTTGAGATTGCTATTCCTCAGGCATCTTGTAAGTATTGAGCCACTGCAGAAAGGGCAGTGGTAATCAAAAGAGCCATAAGAGTTACAAAAGAAAAGGGAATTCAAAGAAGTCATCAGTGTGACTTACTATGTTCAAAAGCCCCTAAAGCAAAATCCTTCTATTGAATTCTATGATTGGGAGATTTTCTGTGATGCGAGATCTCCTATACACATTCCATTTTTCCATGAAAAGGGAAAGAAAGAAGGAGCAATACTATAACTACTGCTTCTCAAATTTCCCCTATTGAATTGCCCTGATGGGATTTTAGTTTATAAGCTGACCACGAAGGATGACACATTTAACCAAGGTCAAAGACATTTGAATCTTTCATGACCCTGCATGTGTAACACTATAGCAGAAAGACTGATACCCAAGTTAATTAGGAGGTTGTTATCATGAGCTGGACATTGAGGTGAGTTTTTCATAGATCTGTGTTACAGAAATTTGTAAACCAAAATCTGACAGCTTCCATGATTAGAACTCTCTGTTTCTCCCCTTATTGCCTCCACTTTTTCCTTGCTTCTCTTTTGTGCTGAGGATTTCCATTTAAATGTAAAGATATTTTTCATGTTCATCATGTCACACCTTCTGGAACTGCTTTTATTTTATTTTTTTAAGAAGATGAGGGTTACAGGCTTTCCTCAAGTATTTAAAGTGAAATAAAGAGAATTGTCCTGTAAGAGTTTAATTTTAAAGTCAATATTTAAAAGTAAAGCATAAAGACCACAGGTCCTAGGCTGTAAGATGTACTTGTACTCTGATTAAAGGTGTTGATGTACATGGAGTCATGGGAAGGGGCAAACACCAGGTAAAGCCACCCACTGAGTAAGAATGCGTTCCTCATGAACACACATCTGTCTGGTGCAGGTGGCAGTTAATGACTTAAGGACAGAGTGAAAAAAGCATAAATTTTCTTTATATGGTTCAAAGGTTTAATGGCATTGGGGCACACCGTCCACTTATTCTGGGATCGCACACTCGCCAGGCCATCTTCCAGTCATGATTTAGCTTTCCATGGAGTTTGCTTACGGACCGAGAGGTAATGTATTGCCTGCAGAATTCCACCTATCTAGTACCATTGGAAGATATAGATGAAAGCTTTCATATTGAATTAGCAGACTGATTGATACCCAGATTTTAACTTGACAACTATCTCTCAGGTTGCCTAAAGGGGCAGTCAGTATGTGTTAAAAAAGAGGACCCTAGGGGCTTTCATCTCAGCAAGAATAATTCTCTGAAATAGAGGAATTTGGCATTCTGATTTTAAACTCAAATCTCTTGAGTTCAGTTAGTGTGAGTCTGTTTTTAGAGATGGATTCAGGTCAGGAACAGACAAAATCAGGTTGGCTAGCCTTCAAGGCTCAGGCACCCTGACTTCAGACTATGTATAGACTTTTAGTAATCTCATGTTACCCTGTCTGCTGCTACTTTAACAAGCAATATGCACTCCCTGGGATTACTCATACTCTGTTGTTACCAGTACTCAGAAATACTGCTCAGAATTACTTAGAGTGAATTAGTTTATTTTAATGATTGAACTTTTTTTATTATTGAATTTTTCTATTGTGCTGTATTCAAACCATGAATGATGTTATGAGTAATGTTTAGTCCTCAGGTTTTTGTTTTCCAGTGGATCCATAAAAAGGATTCAAAATTCCTAAAGCTGAATGAAAGATGTAAAGAAGTATTCTATAATTCTAACACAAAGTTATCTCCAAGCTGCAAACCAAGCCGGTAATGAAATATAGATGGTATTTCTAGTTAAGTTTCAGAGAATGAGGCTTACTCAAGTTAGGTGACTGATCTACATGTTGAAGCTATTCTTTCTAATTTCAAATTTTACGTTTATTTGTCTTTTAGTTGTTTGTTTTTTCTTTTAAATCTAGAGGAATTGATTCGTGTGTGTGTGTGTGTATGCATGGTGGAGGCAGGTGGATTCAGGAGCTGAGTAAAGCTAACATTAACCGAAGACAACTTCTGGTAGTGTATGGTCTGTCCAGAAGGTATCCAGCCATGTAATTAGAATCATAGAGACACTTGTTGAAGACGATCCGAGATACAAGAAACATTGTACATAGGACAATGATGCCTGAGTCCCCTTCACAGTAGGCACCTTGGGACCTCACACAGTTGTCCCAATTGTCATCAGTTGTCCCGCCATATTTTCCTGAATCTCATTGATGGTCTGAAATCTCTTCCCTTTTTAAAGTGATTTTAGTTTGGGGAAAAGCCAGAGGTCACAGGGCACCAAATCTGGGCTATAGGCAGGTGTGGTGGGGTGAGTCACTGGGTGATTTGATGTTTTGTCAAACAACTCTGTAAGAGATGTGATGCATGAACAGGCATATTGTGATAAAGCTATCAATCGCCAGTTGCCCATAGCTGCAGCCTTCTAAATCATCCAAATAGTTTCCATGGAGGAGTGTTCAAGCTTAATGCAAAATCTTACGCAGATTTGTTGCTCTACTCACTCAGTCTTTTTTAATGTGATGGCCACAGAGTACACATGTTCACTCAATGGCATCTTCTATCCCCGCTAAACAGTACAGTGAAGTCTTCATTGTTTATGAGTTGGCATTCCAGTCTACTCTTTTTGGCTGCCAGGTTACATTGATATCATGCAGGCTGTCCTAGTTATATTAACAATGGCTGGGCCTTTTCTGGGCAAACCTTGTATAGTATCTATTAAGGGAATGCCTCAAGCATATGATCTTTGTTGAGGAGCCCTCCATTTACTTTAAAAAAAATTATTGTATTGTTTCTAATACCATAACCCCCTATCCTCCTTCACCCCCTGCAATCCTCTCTATATGATAAATTGCTTACCTCCATTTCATTGAGTTCTTCTGGAGGATTTTCTTTTTCTTTTATATGAAGACTGTTTATTTGTCTTCTCATTTTTGCTGCCTCTTTGTGTTTGTTTA
Organism: Carollia perspicillata; assembly: GCA_004027735.1. Lineage (NCBI taxonomy): Eukaryota > Metazoa > Chordata > Mammalia > Chiroptera > Phyllostomidae > Carollia > Carollia perspicillata. The sequence goes on along the minus strand of PVKM010026235.1, from coordinate 13,178 downwards.
TATGTATTAGGTAGATCTGCAAAGACTCTGGTGCAGGCCTAAGTTGGATGCTGCCTGTGACTGGCCCTGGGCAACCTGTTTGGAGCTATCAGCAATGCACAGTTTATGGCTCCCTCTGTTTGGCCTGAGTGTGTGCAGAAATAACCAGGTTGTGCGCCCAGGCTGGCCTTTACCAGCTGCAGCCTGGGAGAGGGTCAGCTAAATTCTCTGAGCTCCCAGAGATCCACTCGAGTTGTTATACTTAATCACTGAGGTAACCTCTGGGTGTTCTGCTCTGCAGCTGTGCTTAAGCTCCACAGGGCGGGGCAGAGTAATTCCTGAAGGTGGGGCTATTGCTTCCCCTCTGGCTGATGCCACTTGAAGGGCATTGCTATGTCTAAGAAAGATGGCTCTTTTGGCATGGAGAATGACTCAGCACAGAAATCCTGGTTGCTTTTCCTTCAGTTCTTTCCCCGGAGTCACCAGCCCCAGACTCTCCAAATTCATCTCTAGTCCACTCTGCCCACTCTCTGTGGGAGCACAGGGTAAATGGCTGCAAATAGAATTTTGTGCATTGGCCCTTCAGGAGGCTCTCTGCGAATCCAGTCTCCCCCTGGGAGACAGAAACCCTGCTGCTTATCACAGCCAGATGTTATTTGGGTTTCTTTCCCAGCTCTGTTGCTGTAGGCTGGGGAGCCCAGCTTGGGGTTTAGACTCGGCACTTCTCAGAGGTAATCCCCTAGCCACTGAAATATCCCTCCAGAACTTCAGCTGCTGTCCATGAGAGCCCAGCCAGATATTCTTATTGCATTTCTTTTGCATTCCCTACCAATCTCTTCCATTTTCTTGACTTTATGGCAATGCTGATCTGTGACTAGGTCAATAGTAAATATGGAACAAACATGTTAAGACTTAGTCAATATAAAATTCTACTGGAAAATGTAGGTAAACATTTAAACTGCAGACTTATAGGTAATGATTTTATTTAGAACAATGCTAGTAGTTGTCATCTCTCAGAAAGTATATATGTTAACATTACAGGAATTGTGCTGAGGGATCATACACATAGTATAAAGAAGACTCTATATTCACCATTATAAAGTATTTTTATTGCATAGATCAGAGAAATTGTTATTTCTAAATTACTGCCTTAGTTGAGTCTTAAATTATCATAAGGCTGGTAGTTTGTGTGGGTGTCTCACTTAAAGGAAAAGAAATAGATTTAATATCATCTTTATGAAAAGGGAGGTGAAGCCCTGACTGGTGTGGCTCAGTGGGTTGAGGGCTGGCCTGCTTACTGAAGGGTTGCCAGGTCAATTCCCTGTCAGGGCACGTGCCTGGGTTGTAGGCCAGGTCCCTGGTTGGGGTCCTGTGAGGGGCAACCAATTGATGTTTTTCTCCCTCTCTTTCTTCCTCCCTTCTACTCTCTCTGAAAAAGTAAATAATATCTTTAAAAAAGAAAAGAAAAGGGAGGTAAAGTTAAGTGCCACCTGTAGGAGTAGGATTTACACAGACTAAAATGCAGGATTAGAAATAAATGTCTTCAAAGGTCAGTGATCGACACTGTACTGGAAAAGGGTAACCGATGGAGCTAGGTATGGGTTCTGATTATGGAATTCCTAAAAGCAAGAATCATGGTGATGAAAGTTAACCTTAGAGTATGAAGTTGTTTATTATATGTCTTTCTTTTTATTTCATTTATCAGAAGATATCTGTATGACACTCAGCAAACCATCACCATTAATAAATCCAAGAACACGACTTCTGCATTTCAATCTTTTTTTTATTTGTCTCTGTCATCTTCAGTAATTGATTTATTTGTAACTTTTCCTCCTTTAAAGGCAGAAACCCATGCCTATTTCTGTCCCTTGAGGTGTGGGACCTAGACACCGGTCTCGGGGCCATCCCACCATGAGGTCCTCATTCATCCATATGAAATATCTTAGTTTTTTTTTTATAAATTTAGGTTCAGTGCATTCATCTTCACTAAGGCATTTTGTGTTCAATCTTTTTGTACATTAGAATGTATTTTAGGAATTGATGGTAATAGATGAAAGTTTTTTCTTTTTAATGCTTTTACGTGAGAGAATTAAAAGTCAGTGTCATTCTATCTGGTACCATTTTATCACAATTTTGAAAAATACTGGTTGTAGATTCTAGATATCTAGGATTTTTTTTGTCCTTGAAACCTGAAAGTAACGTAACCTTCTGGAAGAACAGCACGTAGAGAGACGAGGAAGGAAAGCATAAGCAGACCAGCCCTTACTCACCCTCATGCAGATCTCTTGCAATCATTTGATAGTGACCAGGAATTGTATTAAGGGAGTGCCCATTATGTTTTGTTCTTATCTAATGCTTTTATCATCTCTCTTTCCTCACATGGAGTCTGATTTAGCTTTCAGACACCCACTACCTTCTGTCTGGCCCCCCTCTGATCAGGAATATCTTTGCAGACCTCCATCCTTAAGCAGAAGTTGGAAAGCTATACAAGTAGAATTTTCATTTCCCCATTAAAGACAGGAATTTTTACTAGAAAAGGATATGCAAATCAATAAGATTAAGTAAGTTTATGAGCTGGATTATATTTTATCACAAAATAAAAAGGCCATGTTTTTATTTGAGAAACTTTTTTTAAAATAGCAAAGCATTATCTTGTCATTTGAAGTTTATGGTCTAAGATTAGAATTAAACAGACATGAAATTAGACTAAGTATTTAGATGCTTTGCAAGTATAATGGAGAGTTCTTTGATTATTTACTATTATTAATTAATTTTATTTAATTATTATTTAATGCATTTACTAATGTAAATAGTTAATTTTATTGAATTATTATTTAATAACTCCATTCTAACAGATTTGCAAGTAAAACTTCATGTGTTACTTATGTTCTGTTATTATCAAAATATTTAACCAATAAGCATTTCATATTACATAGCAAGGCAAAACTTGTCCTTTCATTCACTTATCTATCCATCAAACACTAATTAGGTACCAATTCTGTGCTACAGATATAAAGGTAAATAGAACAAAGCAGGAGGCAAACATGAGAACATCTAATTACCACAATGTAGTATGTGATGAAGTGGGGGTAGGAATATTTCATTAAGGGGGCACAGAAAGTATCTCCTGGAATTATCATGGAATGCTCCTGGAAGAAGAAACATTTGAATTCTGTACTGAACAAAGAGTAAAGATTCTTCATAATATGAAAGTAGGTCTCAGTGGAGATGCATTTATTGGCGAAGTGGGAAATGAGAGAGAAGATAATTTGGGCAACAGGGAAGGTGTAGTTAAAGATCAGAGGGGGAAATGTGTGGAATGTTTCAGAAACGGCAGGAAGGTTATTATGCCCGGAGTTCTTGGTGTGTATGGAAAACAGTGGCAGGAGAGGGAAGCTGGAAGGAAAGGACCTGACTGTGTGGGTAATGGCATGCCATTAGAACATTTTAAGCTGAGAAGTTAAATAATTAGTTTCTTATTTTAGAAATTTTGTTCTGGTTATATTGTGGATGAATTGAATGCAGGGAGCTAGGGAAAGTAGAAAAAACTGGACAGTTCAGGATAGAAATGATAAAGGCATAGGCTAAGACGATGCAATGGGAGTTGAGAAGACTGGCTGAAAGGATTTCTAGGCAGTGCAATCAATGGCATACAGTGAATAATTGAATATAAGAGATGAAACAGAAGACAAATACAGAGCTATTCTCAGTTTTCTAGCATGCTGGTATAATGGAAAAATGTGCTCATAATTAGAATGTCAGAAAATATGCAAAGTTTCAGAGAATTCCACGAATAATACAAATATGTATTCTGAAGACTCATTTTGAAATGATAACTGACATACACATAGTATGTTGTTTGAATTATCATATACACATGTACATAATTTGTGTACATGTATAATCTCTACTATTTATATTAGCCAGATCTTGAAGGTAGAAACTGTTCAAGTGGCTGGCTTTCTTTGGCCAACTTTCTTTGTACAATTTCCACTCAGATACAGACATTTTTAATGATGATAAAGCTACAGCCAGGAACACTGGATACACCCTTAGAGCAGACCCCCCACCACACTGCCAATTAAGTTTTGAATCTTACTTAAAAAGTTTTCAGTTTCTAAGTATAGTTAGTCTTGAAGATGAATGACTGTATTTCAACATTAATCAATTTCAAGAATAGGAAAAAAATAGACTTATGCATTCCTTGGAGATAACATTGAGAGAGCAGTTTAACCTAAACAGTTTCCACTCAGGATAGCACAGCGTGATTCATTTGGCTTTTTGTTTCAGTTCATTTGGTGTTGCCAAGATGAAGCTCTGAGCCACTGGCCAGAGTGAGTGATGGATACTTTCACAATTATAACCTCACTTTTACCTACCTAAAATGCAAAGAGACTAGAAAATGCTTTCTTAAATGAATAATCACCCAGGGAATACTCCTCACCTTCACCTTTAGTGTAGGGTGGGATTTCTTTCAGACCAAGGACTGAGGGAATCATAGCTGCAGTCTGCAGGCCCACTGGGGTGATGAAACAGCTCTTTGATGATTGTTAAGACCCATCTCTACTCAGTGGAACACAAGCTGCCTTTCTTGACTCTTGCATTAATTTTGATTAGATCAGCTATGAAAGGAATGGAACACTTTTTGTCCAGTTGCCTATAGGGTATTTTCTTACTGGAACTCATTCCCTCAACTTCTCCTTAAGCCCACTTTCCCCCCCAACCACACTAGAGTCAAGTGCAGGTAAATCAACAAGGACATAGGATTTAAATCGAGCTGACTACAACCACAGTGATTATTGAAAGGATTAGCATTTTGTCCTCCTCCCTTCATTCTTTTGATAATGCCCTCTGTCTTCTAGAGACACAGTCCTCTGGTTTCACTCTGAACCGATGCATTGCATGGAAGGTCCTTTGGCTCAGTTTCACCAGGATGCTTCGTTTTGTTTTCTTTATGTACGAAATACATAGGATTTCTGACACGGAAATCTACACAATGTCCGTAAAGATGTGAAGATAGTCTTAAAGCTAATTAATATGCTTACAACCCCCCTCATGACTTAAAAATATGATTGGAAGGAACAAAGTGGAATGGAACTTAAAGTTTAAATCTAACTCACAAGTTTAAAATTGTCATTTGGTTGAGTAATGATTTTTGTGACTGTTGAATAAATAGGAGTAAATTTCTCTCTCTCTCGTTTGTAATTCTGTGGAATATTTCCAAAGTATAACACAGGATGAGAGCCTAAATCATCATGCATTTCTCATCAAGAATAATGCATTTCCTGTTTCACCCAGCTAATAAGGATCTTAACATCAGTTTGTGTCTCTTGGGATTAATGCGTAACCTTAATTCTTGCTGAAGATCTTTGAGGCTGAGAAGTTGAGTTTCCTGATGCTTTTTGCCATTGAGTGAATATGAATACTTAATAGGAGAAAGAGAAAAGAACATTCACAGCAACAAGGAAGTTAAAGAAAATATGCAAATGAAATTTATTTTATTACATAATAAAAATGTAGTGCAAAAACAAATGTAGCTGCCAAAGCAAAAGGCTGGAAGCAAAAGGCTGAGTACAATAACCATTAGTATGTGGAATTTGTTTCTCTCTGGGCAGATATCTTACAACTATTAGATTTTCTCACTTTGTAGCATGAGAAACCATTTTAGGCTGTTAGCCACCATTTAATTTAATTCCTAGTTCTTTTGAACTAAAGAAATTGAAAACATTTGCAAATATCACCAAAGTACTGTATGAGTTACTTTCTCCTTTTTCATTAATTGGACAAATTCTCATGGTGGCTGATAAAACACTGCCTTAGTATATAGTGCTCAAGTTATTTAACATGCCTTTGTAAACATGCATTTCTTTTGCTTAAGAAGTGGGAGCATTAGAGGTGGGAGCAGCTTTCTAATTTCAGCTCTACTGAATCTTTGCTAGTCATAGGTCCTCTCTGAAACAGAACTATAAAGTGAGGGAGTTGTATTGCATAACTGATGCTTTGTTTTCCACTACTAATCATCTACAACAAATTTTCCTTTAAAAATGTAGGTATTAAAGAACAAAAACTGTGCCCTATCTGCTTCTACAATGGATCTATAAGTATGGAAATATACATTTTAGAAATGAAGTCTTCGATATCCTCTGTCCTATGTGCATAGCCCTTGATTTTTATATATCCGATGGCATTTTGGAATTTGGGATGGGGAACCAAACATAATAAATTCTCCAAAGGGTGTGGAGGTTGGAAGGGACAGGGAAAATAAAACAGTCTGTCTTGGCAAAGGGTTGTGGAGGGAAGATGGAGTACTCCACAGTGTGCATGAGGCTGCATACCAGATTAGTGGAAGCTGATGGACGAGTAAGTGTTGACATTTCTCATAGACAAATTGACCTGAAAATACAATATTTTTGAAGTATTTTGACATGGAAGGTCTTTTATTCTTCTATAAAAATACTTAAAGGCCATAGTTGGCATATGCATGAATGTTTAAGAACTGTGGTGGTGGTCTTAATGTCCTGTCCTCCTTTTTGCTGTTTCTCCTACGGGCTAGTATTAGAAAATGCTGGAATCCAGTTTCCATTTTTTTTTTTTTTTGTTTCTGTTGAGAATTTCAAAGGGAAGAAGATGCACATTGTCTCAGGTCTTTTCCTTCCTCAAAGGCGAGTTGTCTGAAAATTTCCCCCTCTTTCTTCTCCCCTTGCTAGGTTAGCATTTGTTTCATGAAAAGGTGGGAGAAGAGATAAATCTTTCTTACAGAACAATTCCAACAATTTTATTTAGATATTGCTGCTACAGGTGTTGAGAATTTAAGTCACCCCCTTCCTCCTTCAGTGTGGGCTGCACTGGTACTTCACTTCCGAGAAATAGAATACGGGAAGGAGGGGTCCCATTATCGTGGGGAAGCCTGCAAACACTGAGTTAATGAAGTGATCCAGTTGGCACCACCAGTGATAACTCATGTTCTTACTGTGTGCCACTGATGTGATGGAATACAAAGGGCCTTTTATCGTTATTATATTCTTTCTCAAAATCCATAATGCCAGTGTACCAGGATTAACCATGAGGAAAACGTCACACAACCCCAGATGAGGGGCATTCTACAACGTAATTGGCTAGTATTCCTTCAAACTCAGTGTCGTAAAACAAAAAGACAAAACTGTCTCAGGTGAGCTGAGGCTAAGGAGACACAATAACTAATAGAATGTAGTATTCTGGATGGATTTTTGACATTAAATGGAATCCTAAAAAATAAAAAGGGACATAGGGGAAAAAAAACAGTGAAACCCAAACTCCAACAGGAGTTGAGGTAAAAGTGACAAGTCAGCACTGGTTTCCCGGCGGTGGCAAGTGCACTATGGCACTGTAAGATATCGATGACATGGAAAGTGGTGAGAGGTGTTGGAGAACTCTGGGCCATCTTTGTACTTTTATGCAAATATAAAACAATGATAAAATTCAATATTTATTAAAAAATGGAAGCTCAGTTTCTTAATTCATTTTATTAGTGTCACAAATTCATTTATCTCGTTTTATAATCAAATGTCTTAAATGGCTTTCAATGTTTGCCATTATGTTTGTGTTACTTCTTTGATGGTTTGAAAGCTAGGAGGAACTATATAGAGAAGATACTGAAATTAGAAATGATAAGTTGTTATTCGTGACCCACAATGAGTACAATAAATAAGGAGGAAAGGCTTTTAAAAAAATGTATTTACAGAGCAGCCATTTCCTCAAGCAAGGCTTGAGAAGTAAAGTTTTGAGGGAAACATGGCAATAGCCTGTTCAGAGAACTTAAAAAGTCAGTTAATTCAACACTTTCCAAATCTGGCCTTCATAAAATATGAAGTGTGAGGGAAAAATACTTTGTAGAAAGTCATACTATGACCTCATAAAGTCATTCGTAGTGTGGGGGTGATTGAGTGTCTACGGTGGTGCAGTTAAATAGTATCGATATATTAGGGAAGAGTTAAGGACTGAATACTCAGAAAGCATAAGAGAAATTTAATATACAGCTTCTTTAAATGTGGAGTTAGAGAACTGCTTCCTGAGCAATATTTTTTAGCTACTGCAAAATCTTCTCAACAAATATATTGAATATTTCCTATGTATAAAGTATTGTGCTAAGCTATATTTAAGAGTTATAGTAACAACCAGATGAGTTTTTAATTGAGTTTCAGATTATTTAGCTCAGTTTAAATGACATTAGGGTTCTCCATCTGTAGTATATTTTATGTGGAACCTATTACCTTTGCATCTTTTTTTCTTATTGATATATCTTGCTGCTTAAGATACAATGTTAAATCTTACTAGAGAGCAGAGTAGCTTGTATATTTTCTCAAATTCCAGAAATGTCTTCCATTGTGGGGTTTTTTATATATACTAACCAGGAAGTAACATTTTCAGTTTCTATCATCACCAAATATATTAGTCTTATTGGAACATCATTTAAAGCAATACTACCAAGAATCAGAGTGTAAGCTAAATTAACTTCCCCCAAAAGCAAAATAATATAATTACTATAATTTATATATAAAGTCAATTCTGAAATTCATTTTTTGTACCCCAAAATGAAGATTTAATATCTATCTATACTATTCTCTAAATAATAATTAGGATGAAATGAAGAATTAAACAAATATTAAAATTTCACAAGGAAGCTCAGGCTTATATAAACATTTGAAAATAAGCCTAATATAGGGCAAAGTGGTGAAGTTTGGATTAAGAAAGGTATGACTCAAAATGTAGTTTGCACACTGATAAATTATATTGTGTATTTATGTAGAGAGAAACCAGGTAGCCTTAGAGAAAATGATTCAGAATAAAAATAATATCTAAAGCAAAGCAACATGTTTAGATTTAATTTCTTTTCATGAGACAGCTACATTTTTTTGGACTTACAGGAAGAACCAAAATTTCAAGAAAAAATAGTGCTAGGAAAATAACATGATCCTAAATTTTTCTATTGCAGTAAACTCTAAGAGAGGCTGTAGAAAGAGGATAAATTATTCCATGGCATTTGTTCATTATCTGAGTTAGAATCAAACCCACTAGTCTTTGGTGTTGGCTGGCCATAGTAAAGCTCTAACATAGGTTTTTCTACAGGGTTTTCAAGGTGGCACATTGTTCAATTTGTAAAAATATTATGTACAGAAGCAAGATGAGACATATGATTCAAAGATAATCTTTAAAATGTGCTGAGGATTTATGGAAAGCAAATCAAGGTCATCTTTGTGTCTATGCAAAGGGAAAAAATCTCTGCAAAGAGAAATGAAAAGAGTGAAAGTTTTAAATTATTCATAAAATTGAATGCATTATAAAACCTATTCCCAGAGAACACTACATGAACATCTATTTTGTAACTGGAAATTGTTGATCTTGGCTCTCCAGAAATCATTTTCAAACCATACCCCTTAATTCCAATGCAGTGTTGAGGAAAATTGTTTAAAGATCAATGAGAAAGCGTAATTATTTAAGAACTTGATGAATAATATATTGGCTTGCCAGCTGCCATCCCATATACATTCTAGCACAATCTGAGGATAACTTTATTTTGTATAATGCTTTCAATCTCTGAGGGGGAAAAATAAAGGAAATGGTCGGTAACTGACAGGAACCGAATCCTAACTACCTTATTTTAAATATAAATTACAGTTAAATGAAGCAAGGTTTGGTAATATACAATCTGTGCAACTGAAATGGAATAATAGTATGTGGATTTCTTGTTCCTTACATTTTCTGTGCTTTGGATGTTAGCATTTTATGATTCATATCAATGAATGAGACAAATATAATGTTAATGTTGTGTATTTCAATATTTTAATGGTTTTCTCTTGTTCTAAAGGATAGGTCATCTATATTATGACTCTTTGGCTGAAATGGCAGCATTCAGAATTGGGTGACATTGGCCTTAGTTTATCAGGTTTCTGTTACTTTCCTTGAATATGTATTTATATTTCTAGTTACTTTTCATATTTCCTAGTTTGTCAGGAAAGAAAGTAGGATGCTTGAATATATTTGAAGGCAGATATTGGAACTATGGGAGAATTGAAGAGAGGTAGGATTGTGTAGTGGTTAAAAAGCAGGAACTTTAGAGCTGAATTTTAAACCTGGCTCTTTACTTATGAGTTTTGTAAACTGGGGTGAGATAGTAAATGTCACTAAGCTTCACTTTTCTCTTTAAGATGAGGCTTAGAGCAATAATATGAACAATAAAACAACTATCCTGCCTTATGGGTTATTGTAAGAAGTAAGGTAGTGCAAAATTTTGTAATAGGTCAGTGATAAGGGTAGCGATGATGGTTATGTAGGGATGGTAGACTTCAAAGAGAATCACAAAAAGTGTGTATATTTGCACCTTTGTATATTAACCTTTACTATGGATAAACAATATCTATTGCATATTGCATTATGTTAACACTACTGAACACAGATTTATTTGAAAGATATGCTAATTTGAAAATAAACCTTTTAAAGTAACCTAGTAACTTTTCTAAAAATTTTACTAAAATTTTCTAAAAATTTTACTAGGTTACTAGTAAATTATTTTCCTCTTCTTAAGCTTTATGTCTTCCCCATGTCCTGGTCTCACTTCCACTTTTCACAGGGTACTCTGTGCTATTACTAGTAACCTAGTAACCTATTTTCTAAAAATATTCTGTAAAGCCCTGGCTGATGTGACTCAGGGAATTGAGTACCATCCTGCAAACCGAAGAGTCACAGGTGTGATTCCTGGTTGGGGTACAGGCCTGGGTTGTAGGCCAGGTACCTAGTTGGGGACATGCAAGAGGCAGCCAACTGATGTTTCTCACATCAATGTTTCTTTCCCTCTTTTTCCCTCTCTCTAAAAATAAATAAATCTTTTTAAACATTCCTTAGAAATAGACAGAATTTATAACCACAAATGATGAACATTAAAAATACTATAATATAATAGTGTCCAGTATGTGTAATAGATCTAATATCTGTAATCTAAGATTTATCACTCATTTATTTTCTTCCTTCTTAAGTGGAACAGAATTAGAACTTTTCTAAGATTCCTTCCTATGCTAAGATATTAGCACTATAAATTGCTCCAGAGTGGTGAGCATAATAACCCCTTACCTGTTTATGCCACTTGGTAGTTCACTAAATCTCATTAGATTCTCACAACAACCCAGCCGGGGAGCATCTTAATCCTGTTCTTCAAATTATAATGAAATAAAATGAGACAAAAGAGCACTGAGGATTGTATCCAAAGCCACATGACTAACAGCAATTAGAACAGGGACAGAAACTGGCCTCCACATTCAGGTGTCACTGCCTTGTGAATCTGTGTGTTTTTCCCAGTCCTATCTTTGAGGATCTAGAATAGGACCTTGAACATAGTGGGTGTTTAATAAATACTTTATGAATTACTTAACCATAAAAAAACAAGATAGAAAATTTAATTTTTCTAATATAATTTGATCTTAATTTCCTGTATGAGCTCCTCATATTCCTGTGTAGCAGCAGAACACTTAAAAATGCTTTCATACCCTGGCTAGGTGGTTCTGTTGGTTGGAGCGTCATCCTGTGCACCCAAAGGTTGTGGGTTCGAATGATCCCTGGGGCGCCTGTGGGAGAGAACTGATTCACATCTCTCTCTCTCTCTCTTTTATTTCTCTCTCTCTCTCTCTCACAAAAATCAGTAAAAATGTATCCTTGGGTGATGATTAAAAACTTCTTCCATGTAGTTTCTTTGAGGTAAATATTCAATGAATTTCAAGTACTTTTGTTTAATCACCAATCACAATTCCTTTTTGAAAATTATTTTCCTCTTCTTAAGCTTTATGTCTTCCCCATGTCCTGGTCTCACTTCTACTTTTCACAGCGTACTCTGTGCTATTACTGAGAAATGAAAAGAAGGAAGGACTCATTAAGAAGGTTAAGTTTACTTTGATGGAAATGGAAGGCAAAATCTAATTCCCCATTTTATTTTGAATACTAGTGGGCTTTCAGCAATTGATGTCTATGCTTGGCTCTGGGCAAGAATGCTCTAATATGAACTCTTTTAAATGGCACATGAGATGATCTTTAGGCATCAGCTGGGCCACATGAAGTCTTCTTGGTACAGGCCCCACTAGAAAAGCATGCAGCTCTGTGTCATCTTTACAGACAATTCAGCGCCACAGCATCAAAGGCATGATCTGTTACTCTCACCTAGCAGCCTCTGGGAGCTGGCGAACTGGTGTGTGTTCCAAGTTACTTTCTGAGAACTGGGAATCCTAGAAACCTGAATCCATGGGAGTTGGAGGTGATCTTTGCCTTTCCTGTCCTGGCTGTGCCAGTATGGTATCTTCCTACAGATGTGGGATGGTCCTATGGTTTCTTTTGTCCATCAGAGTAAGAGGAAATTATGTTTGTTTTTGGATTAGTGTGATCTGTAACCTTTAATGAATGTTCTCTTTCCCCTCCTCAAACACATGGAGAGGGTTAGATGACTGTGCATTCCATTGTTATACAGAATACAATACAAACTCCTTTCTTTACTCCTGACCATGCTTGTATATCAAATGCCCTAGAAAGCATCCTAGTCCCATTTAGGGCTGGATAATTCTTCATTTTGCAGAACTGTTCCAGACATTACAGCAGTCGTTTTATCACTGGACCCTGGGTACTAAATACAACGAGCACTACCTTATTCCTTCTAAAACCCCAATCCCTCTAGAATAGCTAAGACCTCTGGTTGAGGATCCGTGCACATGCCAGGTGTTCTCTTTCCCATATATTTCCCAATTATTTTTCCTCTTACAGCTGACCTATTGAATATGATACTTTGTTATTATGTCTTTGTTCTTAGCTATATTTTTTATTTAATTATATCTAACCTTTACCAGCATTATTGAGATATAATTGATGTATAACATTTTATGTTTTTAAGGTGTGAAAATATTGATTAGATAAAATTATATATTGCAAAATGATTGCCACCATAGCATTAGCTAACACCTACATCATGCCACATAATTACTATCTTTTCTGTGTGGCAAGAACATTTAAGATCTACTACTCCCTTAGCAACTTTCAAGTGTATAATACAGTATTATTAACTATAATAATCATTTAGGGATATACTTTTGTATGTGGTAGAGGTGAAGCTTCAAAATGAAAAAAATTAGAATTCATTCAATTATTGCTATGAGTAAACATTTCACAGATGCTCCCAAAAGTTCAGGTAA
>PVKM010026234.1:0-19502 GCA_004027735.1 Carollia perspicillata | reverse complement strand
TCATAGAGAGGCCAAAAGGAAAAGAGGTAGAGCAAGAAATTGAAAACTTATTTGAAAAAATAATGAAAGAAATATTCCCCAATTTGGCAAAGAAACAGACATACAAGTCCAGGAAGCACAGAAGAGTCACAAACAAGTTAGACCCAAAGAGGACCACACCAAGATACATCATAATTAAAACACCAAAGGTTAAAGATAAAGAAAGAATCTTAAAAGCAGCAAGAGAAAAGGAGAGAGTTACCTACAAAGGAGTTCTTATAAGGCTGTCACTTGATCTCTCAAAAGAAACCTTGTAGGCAAGAAGGGGCTGGCAAGAAATATTTAAAGTGATGAAAAGCAAGGACCCACAACCTAGATTACTCTACCCAGCCAAGCTATCATTTAGATGGAAGGGCAGATAAAGTGCTTCCCAAACAAGCTAAAGAAGTTCATCATCACCAGACCATAATTATATGAAACATTAAAGGGACTTATTTAAGAAAAAGAAGAAGATCAAAACTACAAACATTAAAATGGCAACAAATTCACAACTATCAACAACTGAGTCTAAAAAAACAAACTAAGCAAATGAGCAGAACAGGAACAGAATCATAGATATGGAGATCATTTGGTGAGTTTAACAGCTGGGAGGGAGGAGAGAGAGAAAGGGAGAAACAGTACAAGGATTAAGAAGCATAACTGGTAGGCACAAAATAGACAGGGGGCGGTGTTAAGAATAGTATAGGACATGGAGAAGCCAAAGGTCTTATATGCACAACCTGTGGGCATGAACTAAGGTGGGGGATTGTTTGAGGGAAGGCAGATACCAGCTGGAGGGGGGTGAAGGGGGAAAATTTGGACAACTGTATTAGCATAATCAATAAAATATATTTTGAAAAATGAGCAATTCAGATCATTAACTTCCAAGAATATACAACAGTTATAAATTATGTTTCCAATTCGGCACCTGATAGTAACCAAATTAATTTCACAGAAAGAAACTACGGAGTCTTAATGGGAATAACTGAATGCTATTCTACAAGCAGCCTTCCATATCACTAAAAGAGCAACCAATCTTACAATTATTCACTGAGATTTTTTTAAATTGTAGTTTTTCTTTAAGACTCAGGAAAAGGTCTCGCACATATTTGAGACAGATTAATGCTGTTGCCTTTACTATCATATTTTTCACGCATTTGGTAAATTTCATTTCATTGTTCCATGTATTTTAAGTATATTCCTTAAAAAGTCACGGGGAGAAAGTACTTTTGTTCTAGTCATGTGGCAAGTATTTATTAAAGGCCTACAATCACTCAGGTTCAGTACTTTGCTAATGCCTGACTTTCCAGATGCTTAAAGCTTGTTTTTTTTTTTTTAAATTGGGATATAATTCACATACCATAAAATGCACTCTCTTAAAGTGTATGATTCCGTGTTTTTTAGCATATTAACAAGGTTGTAAAATCAACACGGCTCTCTAATTCGAAACCGTTTTCATTACTCCAAAGTGGACCAATTGTCGGTCACTCCCACTCTCCCCTCCCCCCAGCCTCTGGCAGCCACTGTCTACTTTCTGTCTCCATGGATTTGCCTATTCTGGACATTTCATGTATAGAATCGTATCATACGTGGCCTTTTGTGTCTGGCCGCTTTCACTTGGCATAATGTTTTCAAGGTTCATCCATGTTGTATTATGTATTATTATAATAGTTCCTTTTTCTGGCAGAATAACATTTCACTACATAGAGATACCACACTGTACTTGTCCATATACCAGATGATGGATGTCTGGGTTGTTTCCACTTGTTGGCTATAGTGAATAATGCTGCCATGAGCATTCACGCACAGTTTTTTTAAAGGAACATAGATGTTGTTTTCAATTGCTGGTAACTCTATGTTTAACTTTTTGAGAAACTGCCCAACTGTTTTCCAAATTTCCGCATTCCCTCCAACAGTGTAAGAGTTCTAATTTCTCCACATCTTCAACGATACTTGTTCTTATCCAGTTTTTAATTATAGGCACCCTAGTGACTATGAAGGAGTATTGATTTACATGTCCCAATGGCTATTGATGAGCAAATGCTTAAGATTTCATTGCTTAAAATGTCATATAAACACACTTGCTCACCAGGTACACGGAACCATACTAACCATCGTGCGTTCTCTCTCTCTCTCCCCCTCTCTCTTCCCCTCCCCCTCTCTCTAATAGTTTAACAAGCTCAGGTCAGAAGAATGCTTCAGAAAGAGAAATGAAACTACAAAGAGATCGTCCAGATTGAACTGCAAGGATTTTAGCACCGCCTTCCCCGGTCCCGTGTTGAATATGAATGGCAATGTTGTTCTATAGCAGGGGTAGGGCTTAGACATTCAACTAAGACGTTACAAAATCATTTTTTGAAAGAAACAGAGGGTTAGTGTGCTTTATTGCTTCAAACAAAGCAAATGCGCTATGGAAATAGCAGACTCTTCATGCTAAACACAAAAACTTCCTCTGCTTTTTAAGTATAAGAGCTGAGCAACAAATGAGTGCCTCATAAATACCACATGAAGTCGGTCAGAACACGGGATGCTTCCCCCCCCTTATTCTGGTCCAGTGCCATCCACCCCCCCTGGGAATGAACCGAACTGGACCGCTTCCTCTCCTGTGTCTCTCACGAATCTTATCGTCCACGGCTTTTCTGATCCAAACATAGGAAATTATTTCTCTCAGCTTGTTACCATTGGACCAACAGATAAGAACTTTTTAGTTCATCACAATAATAACAAAATTCTCTGTTCTTCCAATAAAATTTCTTAGGATGATTTCATTTTTCCTAAAAGGTATCAGCTTGCTTAGCCAACCCCCCCAAAGAACCTAGCTACAAAATGCAGATTTGCAAGACAGTTCTTGAAAATAAGAAAATTGTAAGGCATAATATGTATTTGAATTTAATGAAAAACAAGAATTTATTAACGAAAGACTTGCAAAGTAATTTTTGTTTCCTTGTTTCAGATACATGAATGCATTTCAAAACAGCTTACGCAATTTACGTACAATACGTAGTTGCTATATGCAATACACGGCTGTATGTACAACGTGTGATTTACGATTCGAAGACTTAATATTTAGACATTAAGTGCAACAGCTTCACATCATTACACCACGTTCAATCTACCGCAATGCACCAGCCACCTGAGTTGATTAGTAAAGGGGGAGTCCTGGGGGCGCAGGGTGGAATCTTCACCAGAAGCCCGTAAGAGGCCCTGTGCTCACGGAAGACTATCAAATGAATGAAAACCGACTTCGTGAATAAAAAATGAAAGCTAGAATCCAATTATATTAAGAAGGTAATGGGAACCCAGTCTTTATGAATATTGTGCCACTCTCAGTAATTACATTCCAGTATCTATTCATAGAGCTATCTACGACGTGGACTCTGTTCCATCAGAAATTGGGAATTAAGAGCATTTTCCCCTTTTGAGGGTTGCTGAGATCTCCGTTCGCACGGTAGTCCTCCACACTCATGCACTTCATTGTTATAACCACATAAGAAATTGTCTCATCTGGATCAACACAACCATTAGCTATCTCGCTAATGCCACCTGGCTACATCTCTCTGATTTTTAAACTACCAGTAGAGTTTTTAAGGCACAAACTTCCTTTTCCTCCCTTATATACCATCTCCCCAAATGAAAACAAATAAAAACTTTCCTTACCTTAGTGGGACCCTATCCAACTGTCTTTTACAATAGCCTGCCTTAAGTACCAATGCCATCCATGCGGAAGGCAGAACACCCGACCTCTGGTGATTAGGATTTAAGACCGCTAAAAAAAAAAAGAAAGTTCCAGCAAGTAAGCAGCCTTAATAAAGGCATATGTTACCTGGGGACACACCCCACCCGAGACAATGCCCTGGCACCTGAGAGTCTCCCACAGTCCCCTGTATACAACGCCTGCCTGGATCTGCTTAAAATCCAGTCTCGTCACGGTATCCCCTGCCCCAATCCATCACGCTGTCTCGCCTACTGTGTAACAGCTTTCTGGGCGTCATCACCATCAGACTGAACGGTGTCACGGTTCATAGAATGGACTCTGGAGCTGAATGGCCTGGGGTCAAATCCTGGCTCAATTTTGGGGAGCTGGATGACCTTGGGCAAGTTCTCAATCAATCCATGTCTAAGTGCCCTCCTTTAAAAAACAGATGCTAAATAATAATAAGACCTGCTTCGTGGAGTTGGTGAGTTAATACACGTAAAACATTTCAGAGCATTACCTGAAACATAATAAACTTAATAAGCACTATATAAGTACTACCTGACATTAAATCTTTATCATCATCTGATCGACTTCAAGCATTTCAGCCTGGGGTCCAACATCTTATATAACACGTGTACACCTTCCTCAGTAATAACGAATATTTGTGAGATCATTTACAGTTTACAAAGGAATGATATTCCACTTATAGTATTTCATTCTCACAATCCCGTGTGCGCACTATTAGTTTGATACCATCTACTAGCTGGCCTGCACAGCACTTGCCGCGAAAGTCATGACCTGTCCTGCCGCCCACCCTGTAGGACGCTCAGTGGAGCTGCCCCCTTGAGAAGTAGCTCCGTGGAGCTTCTGCCCTGGAGACTTTTCTGGGGATAGTCAAATGTCAGTCGCAGCTTTCTCTGTCCACAGTGCTTAATTAGGTGTGGCCACTCCTCGGATGGGCAGCCACAGGGGGCACTCCCTCTACCAGAGGCCACCAAGGCGAACTTCACACACATCACATGGCTCACAGGCAGGGGTGTCCGACCTACGACCCGCAGGCCTCATGCAGCCCAAGATGGCCGTGAATGCTGCCCAACACAAAATTATAAGTTGACTTAAAACGCTATGAGATTTTTTGTGTGATTACATGTCACAGTGTATTTAATGTGATGCCCAGGACAACTCTTCTTCCAGAGCGGCCCAGAGACACCGAGAGGGTGGAACTCCTGAGTACCGTAAGTCTGCCCGCTGCGAACCTCAGGGCCCCAGCAGGTGGCAATGCTTTCAGCAGTGTCGGTGTGCAAGCACATGAGAGAGGCTGGACTCCACGTTTCCATGCAGGTGCAGAAACCCCGATGAGCCCCACCCGACGCTGCTGCTTGTCTGCCCGGCCCTTTCGGCTCTGTCCGTCACAGCTGCAAACCCCGCCACGCCCTCCACTTGTGAGGGGCCTGGCAGTCCTGCCTGTCCGTCACCGAAGAAGGCCAAGGTCTGTCCCTCCACGGCATGAGAGGCACGCCTCACATGCTTGTATGTGGTTAAACACAAACGTTCTGAAATTCTGGGCTGTGAGCCAGCGGCAGGCCAGAAGCAGTGCAAAGGGCTGCTTCAGAGCCGGCAGTTTTGACTTAAGACACCAAACTACAAACCTTCAGAGAAGATGCCCACTACTCTCCTTTCACACCAGCGTTTCTTGGAGGGCACACGCAAAGTTGGGAGAACGTGTTTAAGTACTGAAAGGGACTAAAACAGGGTCCCCCTTTTACTTCAACCTCTGCTTATAATACACCGTGTAAAATTTAATCAAAGCGAATTTGAGTAACACTAACTAAGAAAAAGATGATCCAAAGTATGAAGATTCCAGTGTTAACCATTTAGCAAAGGACTTCCTTTTATAAAAAACAGGATATTGCCAAAGAGATAAGGCGGAGCAATACATGTGAAGCGAGATGCTGCTTTCGGAGATAAGGAAACCCGCTGACATACAACGTCTGTTTTAGAAAAAATACTACAAGGGAAGAATCCTACTTTTAAGGCTTCAAAAGAAGTAAACAAATATCTTAAAGTAAAACTCCTAGAAAACAAATCGATGTGAAGGAATTCTGGCGCATAAACAGCAAAGCTGCTAAGGGCAGATGGACGTGTCAGCAAGGCTGGGGAAACCGGGTGTAACTTGTATAGTCAGAAACAGGCAGACACTGTCCACTGGGGGAGAGCAGTACGGCTTCACGATCCATCTCCCCCCACGTACCCCAAATTAACACACCACCACAATAAAAACAGTGTGCTCACTATGCAGCCACAGGTGCACGGCGAGTCCCCTAACCATTGGTCCCAACTGTGCAACCCACTTTCAACAGGAATTCTGCTTCCGAGTCCCATAGAGAGGAAATTTCTAGAGCCTCCAGAATCACTGGAGCCACTGCATTTATTTTGTACACACAAAAATTACTGAGGCAAAGCTCAGGGAAAGTTATGAAAAGAGAAGTTTAAATTAGATACAGGAAAGTGGTTTCAAATGATTACCATCACCTACGAGTATTCTAAGCCACAGAAATACCTTCCCAAGGCAATAAATGAAATCAGCGAAAGAAACGGTCAAGTCAGGTCTTGATAAGCAGTTAGTTCTACCGTACGGAGTCTAACACTATTCAGGAAGCGATAAGATTGATGGACAGCTGCTGGAGAGGGCTAGATCAATTTCACCTAAGAGGGACCGTGGCGCAGTACAAAGTACACAAGGTGAAACGTAAGACTTTAGCTTCCCCACGGGGCCTGCCACTGAGAAGGAGGTAGAAAGGCGTAAGAACTAAAAGACAAACCAAGCAAACCGAAGGCCTGACATCACCACAACCAAGACCAAGTTTTGCTTCTACACTGAGGACTGGCTGCGGAGGGTTAAAACAAACAAACAAACAAACAAAAATCCCAAGGAAGGCAAGCTGCTTTCAGGTAAAGGCAAAGGACTCAGAGGAGGAATGGCAGATTCAGGAGATGCTCTGAACTAGTTTTAACACCGGGCTGCCGTGTCGGTTTAGTGTCAGTTGAGTTACAGAGTAAAGCAAACAAAGACCCACGATTCATTCATTCCAAGGAACTAGGGGTTTTGCTGAAGTGACGGGTTTGTGCTGGTGGTGAGAAACCTGCTGGGGATTCTTGGCACTTTGAAAACTTTGGGTAAAAAGCACAGAGAGGGTTACAATGAACCGGAGAGACTATTCCCCAGTGAGAGAGCACTTCTCCCCAGCAGGGTCTGCCTCTAGCTTTGGGGTCCTGGATGTCCAAGATCGTCAAACTCTCGAACGGTCCCGTTCTTTAGGTTGAGTAGGATTAAGCTGCTCTGCAGCACAGGAAGGAAGCTCAGAAGACTGAAGTCTAGTCTCAACACTGAAATGTGCTCCCCAAATGCAGAGACTCAGACACAGACGGAGAAAGAGACACTGAGATACAGAGACAGAGAGACACAGAGGAAGAAGCCTATCAGCTCTGCCTGGTGGAGGAAAGTGGAACTTCTTTCTAGCTTAGAAGAGGCTGAATTTTAACAAGGTCACCAATATGATCAGTCAACAAAGTAGCGTGAGGACCATCTATCAAGTGAGGCAGAGTTTTTAGGCTCAGAGAAAGAAAAGGACAAAGTGCCCACAACTGTTCCTTGTTTCAAAGGAGTTCGGAAGTCACTTGGATTGTTCTCTGCAGCGATCAGAGAGGCAATAGTGCTTTGTCCCCGTGGACAAAGAGTGTAGATTCCAAGACAGAACTGTCCCATCTTATCTTCTAAGTCACCAGAAAAGTCTGACAGAGGATTCTGGAGGCAACAGGAACACTCTCTTGCACACCCGAACTTCTATTCACTTACTGCTGCACATCTGCTGCGTGGCTCTCAAGCGCCCTCACTGGGCTCAGGGAAAGCGTTCCGAAAACCACACCCAGGCGCAGGGCTTCAGTGCAGCCTCACCTTGGGTTGCCCAGGGATGAGACGATCAGGAAAGGGGGACCCTGTAGAGCTCCCCTCCCCTACAGACTCTGCCCAGATCATGCACGGCCACGCGAGAGACCAGGATGATGGCCCCTTAGAAGGGTGGCCAGGCCTGGTTCTTCTCGGCGCCTCCCTATCTTTGGGAAAACCCTGAAGTGCAAATGTCCAGATCAGGTGGGGACACTCCAATTTCATACACCCAACCCACATAGCTGCTAAAAAACAAACAAACAAACAAACAATAAAAACCTTTTGTGTAGCTTTGTAATGGCAGGATGAGAGACCTTGCTAACGGCCCCCTAAAGCCCCTGCAGTTAAATTTAAAACACTGAGTGCTTAACCTTAGTTTCTATTACTCTCCTGTGCCTAGTTGCCCAATCAGATCATATTTGCCTCTGCGTCCTTGCTCAACGCCTAGTGACAGCTAAGATGGCTGGTCTATTTATTAGCCGTGTTACTTATCCCAAACAAATTCATCAAGCCATGTGTGCTTCCCCGCCTGTAAAATAGGTTGCTATGAGGATTCAACTAGCCTACTCTTGATAAAGGTAGCTACCCGTTATTATTATGCATCACTTATAGTTCGGGCTTTTCCTAGAAGCAGACTCTGAGACAAGGGTCTCTGAGTAAGTAATTTATTTGGGAGGCCACAGACACCCTGGTAGGATTGTGGCACATTATTAAGCAAGCCATCACTGCGCGTGCCGACAGCATTATCCCACGGGGAACCCTGGGAGTTAGTAGAGTTGTGCCTCGGTGCTTGTCCCCAAAAGGCTTGGGGTCTGCCCTAACTCCCGGCCACTTGTGGCTTGCCATAGCAGGCGAAGCAGGTGTCAGGGGCCCGAGAAAGCACTCAGGCGGAGCACTGCAGGTGCTGAGGCTAGAGGTCTGTCGGAAGGATGCACCGCAGGCAGCAGGCGTGGGATGGGGGCAGGGCCCTTACAGCCCCGCTGGCATCACTCCCCGACTGGGCTCCGGCGCTTCTGCTGTAGCACTTGTTTCGAAACAAGCAAATGTGTTCACATATAATTAATATACCAGGGAACAATTTGAGCATAATGCATATTTAGCATTTGATTATGCATAATTTCATCCACAAGATGAGTGCAGAAAACTGTATCCAGCTGAAGCAAGCTACGTGGAAACCCACAAAACGTACACATTTGCACGCCTCACACCAGCTGCCTCAAGTTCACAGAGCGTGTTACAATGTACACCCATCCACGTCGCAGTTGTGACTTGCCATCTGATCCTGGATGAGCCTCCTTCCTCCACTGACAAGAATTCACAAGTTGCGATCCTTCTGACAGCCACTTTGACAAGCAAGGTGTAGTCCTTTTTGAAGGGAGGGTGCCATAATTATTGTAGCACTTGGGTATTTTTGATCATTTAACATGTAAGATTGTGCTACCATTTTTACTAGGTTCTTGTCTCTCTTTTTTTTTAATGTACCACTGACAAGGTTTTTTTTTGCGTGTTTTACCCCTAACAGCATGTGTTCCATAGCCGTGTGCATTTTACTGCCTGATGGCACGTGGAACGGTGATTTCAGGAACGCCCGTCGTGCTCCGGGGGAGCTGACTCTACCGCTAGTCCAAAGGGTGCCGGAAGGAGGAACGCCAACACCCAGGGACCGCAGCTCGCTGGCCCTTCTTGTGCCACTTCCCCTCCATGTCCACCATGACGATCCCATTCGTTGACCAAACTCACCAAAGCGAGAGGCTCTCATCACTCAAGTATTTAAAAGGCCTCATGCTCTCAACTTTCTCGGACAAATCAGAATAAAAGGGGGCCGATTGTCTCTCGACCTATCAAACGTGTCCCTGTTTTTACGTCTTCTCTACCAAAAGTTGTTTTGCTTTCTTTCGCATGGAACTTAAAAAACAAGATTTATTAAATTTGGGGCATGTGTTTACGTAACTATACATCCTACATGTGCCAAGGTTTCCGGTCGGAGGTCATTCCTCAGTGGCAGAGACGTGTGTGTTTGGCTGGGTGCTTTAAGTAAGACAGTGCAGCACACTATTCAGTCCAAGTACACAGATTTCATCAGAGGAGTAAGGAGTGGAAATAAGAGCACGATCGGAGGCTCCGACAACACGCGCAGCTCAGCGAACAAACTGCATTTACATGCATTGTGCATGTTTCACTTCCAGACAGCGCCCAAGGTCAAACCACTAACTGTCAGTTGCAATCAGCTTCCAAACTTCTGGTCAATTACCTGGTTAACAATAAAAGACAAGACTCTGACATCATTACAGTTATAATTAATTTACACAGATCGGCTTCCTGTTAATCAGACACATCTTTAAAAGCATTTAATTATTTTTCACCTAGAAAGCAACACTCAGCTTTGTCAAATGGAAAAAAGCAATCTTGCTGAATTCAACATGAAAGGCTGTCAGGCGACTCTGAGACGCAAAGGACAAAGGGCCTCACAGAGCACGCTGCCGCAGTACGGGCGCGGGGGCCGCATTCGCAGAAAGCAGTGGCACGAGATGACAGATCGGGCAACACGTCTGAACCGTTGCCGAACGTCAGGAAGTTCACAGGCTCTGGGAAAAGAAATTTCCCAATGCTTTTTGTCAAAACGATGCACAGGGCTAGCAGTATTAACGTGTATGGCACAGGAGAGTGGTTCAGGACACGGCCTTCAGTGAGATCTTTACGACACACGAGCTATGAGACCCTAGGAGAGTCATCTGACTGCCACTTCTCACCCGTTCAAGGAAAGAATGCAGGCTTATTTGGTGGTGTGAGGATTAAATGACGTCATGTCGAGATGATACGTATGTAAAATCACAAACTGGGACATGGCAGTGTTTTGAATCCATAGGAGTAAGGCTTAACATTAAATTTTTAAATAGCCCTAAAGTGTTTTTATAACTTAATAATAAAATAGCCTTTTTCTGGGCTTTCTACGGTCCCACATTTCTAAGCTGCTTCAATGTGGTTCAATTACACACACGTTTTTGAAACAATATGATGGGGTATGTGGAAGACATGCGAAAGAAAAAATGATTTTCTAATTACAATAAATTTTATAATAAAATGTCAAGCCAGAATTTCTGTCAAGATTATCTTTAAAGTATCACTACACTTGAGAATTTAATGAGCTTCCATTTTAGGATTACAAAATTCTGGATATGTCAGATGGCAAAACTTTTATTTTTCCCTCCTTTTTCAAGTGTTACTGTCCTAACAGCAATCATTAGATTATCTTTACCCATGGAAACCGAAACTCCCGGATCTCGCACACAGCCCTGACTTTTGCTCTACAGCGAGGTGAATCAGCGCCAGCTCCAATTCCGACCCATCACACGTACGACCTCCAGTATCAATCATGAGCCGGTTCCTTCTCCCGCAGACTACAAGTTCTAGTGTAATGAGGGCTCATTAAAGGTCTCCGACTGACAGCCCTTCAGATGTGGGTCCCGAAGCCAGCAGACACGTGGTGAGCAGCAAGGCCAGCACCCCGCCACCTCTCCCTCCGGGAGCACTTAAGTAATTCCACTCTCACGTTTGCTCCTCACCAGGTTTCTTTGTTTGTTTACCTGCAATCAATGAAAAGGTGATAGCCATCACACTCTAAATTAATCTGGGCAAGGACTGTTAGTGAATTATTTATGTAACCGAAATCTTTCCAGCATACGAACTAATCAAGATGGGGAAGAGAAGGCCAAGTCTCAGAGATGTTGTTTATGTTCCCAGAAAGCACACAGGACACCCACTAGTTACTAGGTGGTAGGGACAGCTTGGGGGTTTCTGCCTGCCCAGCATCAATACCTCCTTCTTTCAGTGTAAGGAACCCACCTCCCACCCACTGGATGTGGTCTCGGAGGGCCCAGCCATCAGCAGCACCAGTGACCAGAGTTGGAATCGTTAGTCTCTCCCTGGAATCTAAGACGTGTGTAGAGACCAACGACTTCTGGAGCTGACTCTCAGAGCGTTAACAAAGAATTTTCCAGACCCACCAAGTCTACCCAGACCTCGAGAGCTCACCGAGCTGCTGTCCTTTACCTGGTGGTTTGGTTTTTCCGTCAACTCTCGGAATTTACCCACACACTTCCAACCTCTTGCTCCTGAATAAATTATCTGGATAAACCAGTTAAGTCAGTTTTTATTGTCTGCAGTCAAAGAACCCTACCCAGAATACTAAGGCATTTGCCAAGGGCTGGCAAGGAAATCCTAGCTCCTTTCCAGATCACCCGTTCCCATTTTCTACTGAGTACAGTATTCTAGCCCACAGAAGACCCAAGTCACGGAGGGTATATAAGCAGCGTCTCAAAGGTCTGCTACGGGCATGCCCTAAAGGAAGAGAGTGCGCAGAGCTAAGAATGTGAGTGCGAGAGCAACTTCTGTGTACGTAACGCAGAGCCCTCCCGGTCACACACTTAGTGGACAAACCTGGGCACCGGATGAAGAATGTTATTTCGAAAGGAAAAACCGATGGTCTAAAGTTGTCTTCGATTTATATAAGTTTATGTTTTTAAAGAAATTTCCAATTACCGACGTGATGTTTCAAAAACATCGTACTCCCTGACTTTGCTCTTCACTGAAAATAAGACGGGTGTAAACACTGAATAAGGTGTTATCGCACGATGAATACTTCTGACTGAGCTTTTGGGCAGTGAATCAATTCCATTCGTCTGCTCAAAGGAAGAAGGAAAGAAAGTAAAAGGAGAAAAGTGGATGAGAGCCTCTTCGGCTTCACAGGCTCCGGGAGGGAGGATGGAGGCGTCCGCCACGCTTTTCTTTGGAAAGATTGACCTCTTGATCTTTCACCACCATGCAGTTCACGGACGGACTTAAATCATCACAGTTTTCTAATCGCGAGCCCAGAGGAGAAAACCAATGGAGACGGAACTACAGCAATAAAAGCATAAAGCATGTCAGTTTACATCCCACTGTCCATATCCCTTCGTGTAACGATACCCGAGCACCCACTCAAGGACCAGCTACCACGGCCTTGAAAGAGAAGCAGATGCAGAAGCAGCAGTGTGATAGTGCAATACAGAACTACGACAGAGCTGTTTATGAACTACATACCATAGTGTACCACAGTGCAATATGATAGCGCAATACAGAACTACGACAGAGCTGTTTATGAACTACATACCATAGTGTGCCACAGTGCAATATGATAGCGCAATACAGAACTACGACAGAGCTGTTTATGAACTACATACCATAGTGTACCACAGTGCAACATGATAGCGCAATACAGAACTACGACAGAGCTGTTTACAAAACTGCATGGGCTGTTCAGAGAACAGCAAAATGAAGCTTAACATTTTGTAGGAGGTCTGGGGGCAGAGACACAGACATTGGAGGCAGGCATTATCCTGCGGACAATGGGCATGGAGGTAAAATGACCCACGAAACTCAAAGTCAAAGCCGTGAAGCCATCTCGCAAAAATAAAAGGATGTGTTTTAAGTCATCGCTTGGTGGACATAACAGCCACAAGCTGGAAGTTTAGAAGACTATAATGTTTCTTATTAAGACAAAATTAGCATACGTTGAGAGAAAGGAGGAAATCTTGACTACTTTGGTATGGAGGAAGGTACTTCTGCTACACGGGCAGTGTGCACAGTATTTATTCTTGCATTTGTTCAGACTTAGAATCGCAACAGGTTCATTACAACACACATTGTCACAGATCGCTGGTATTTGCAACATAAAAAAATGTAGCAAAACCTTTTTCACGGTGTTGCCCAAGACACTTTCCTCAAGGGAAAAACATCCAAAATTAGGAATAGCTGCCAAAACACACACACACACACATACACACACACACACACACTCCCCTATATATTATTTAAATAGAATTGAAGTCATTGTAATACGTACATAAATTTCATTCCTAACTACCCTGATAATTGTGACTTTGAATTAAAAATGCATAAGCAAGTTAACACCATGGAGAAACAGCTGCTGTTTCAATGACAACACTCCTGGAGCAGAAGCCAGATTTGCGGTCAAGTCTGGATGCCATCACTAACTGGTACGTGACCTTGGGAAAATCACATCATCAATCCTGCTGCGCTTCTTTATCCATAGATGAGAAAAACTTCACCTACTTCCTGGAGTCATTGGGAAGAATCAATGAAATAGCATGTTATGGGAATGCACACAGCTCACTCTCAAAGTTTGTTTTCTACTCTCCCTTCCTCTGCACGAGATAATGAGCCTTTCCCCGCTGTGGAACAAAGCTTTATTGCCTTGTAACTATGATGCGCATGCGACGATGCCCAAGGAAGTAGGTGGTAAATAACGCCAACGTGGAAACCAGAACACGCTCATGGTTAGTTGGCTCTCGCCTACATCCCAAAGGGCTGTTGCGTGCTCTCTATTGCTTCCCAGAAATTTCATACATTTTCTTTTCTGAATACAGGCAAAATTATCCACAGGCTCTGAAATGTCACCGTCATGATGTTGCACAGAGCAGCTGGTTGATTGAAAGGGACTCCCCCTCCCCCACACTCCAGCTGTCACCAGGAAACCCCCTTCAACGTGGAAAAGACAATGCAATACTACTACTACTGCTATTAATAACAATCTAACAAATACTTTGCAGTTGAAATTATTTTTCTTATGAAAGCTCACTAGTAACTAGAAATGAACTCTAAGAAATACCCTTTACCATCTAAATGCAAACCAGCTGCTTTCATACAACAAAAAATCGAGGGGCAGTAAACACAAGTCATGCATTTTTCACCGACTCCTTGAATCTTTTCCTTGAGTCATTTGTAATGCTAAACAATAGCCAGTTAAAATATTAAATAGCTTCGACAGTGATACAGCTGTCATACTTGAAGGGATAAAAAAAAGCTTAGATGGTTTCTCAAAAAATGTGCATAGACGCCACTCTGTTTTTGTAGAAATAATCACTCCTCTGCATGAGAAGCCATGCTACATACTATGTTTAACACCACTGCTGAAAATCTTTCGCATTGTCTTCAGGACACGTCTGTGACTCCCACTCACAAGGATTCTTGCTGTCGTGACTTATTCAGGTACAGCTCATCTCCTAAGGACTTCTATCCCATAGATGAAGAGCTTCACAACCAGTGAACGGCTGGACCTCGAGGTTCCCGGGACATGGCTCTGTGTGTCCCTGCAGAGGGCCTGTGCCCTTCAGCACAGCCTCTCTGCTCCTGAGCGCTACACCCGAGGTTCTGCTGAAAAATCTGAGGCCCACTACTTGGATGGCTACAACTGCAGCATTAAAGGAAATCTATCTTTTTAAAGCATTACTTCTACCTTTTTAATGGTCTTTTTAAAAAGAATGTTTACATATACATGCACATATAACTTTACATAAGTGTACATACTTATCCCCATCCACAAATTACAAAATTATGGCCCTAGCCGGATTGCTCAATTCGTTAGAGTGTCATCCTACACACCAAAAGGTCGCAGGTTTAATTTCCGGTCAGGGCACATACCTAGGTTGCGAGTTCGATCCCTGGTTGGGGAGCATGTGGGAGGCAACCAATTGATGTTTCTCTCTCTCTCCCCCGCCCTTTCCTCTCTCTCTAAAACAATCAATAAACATATCCCCAGGTGAGATTACAACAAACTGAAATATGACCTGGGATGACTCCTTTCAAGTATTTTCCATGCTCGTGCATTTATACATATATATGAACGCAAAAATACATAATGCTCTGACCGGTGTGACTCAGTTGATTGGGCATCATCCTGCCAAGCAAAAGGTCACCAATTTGATTCCTCATCAGGGCACATGCCTGGATTGCGGGTTCAGTCCCAGTCAGGGCATGTACAAGAGGCAACCGATCGATTTTTCTCTCTCACATTGGTGTTTCTTTCCCTTTCTCCCTACCTCCTCCTCTTTCTAAAAAAATAAATAAATATTTTAAAAATTACGTTAAAAATTTTTGTCATTTTTAAAAGATGGGACAAAAATGCTTACTTTATTATTAAATGTCCATATTGAAAAACAGTAACTATTTCAGAGTTAACATATTTTCTTATACTTTGGTGCATGTTTTTAGTGAGATCTCATCTCCTCTGACATAGTGTTCCCTTCTATAATTGAGTGTCCCCATTAACTAACTGAAACTGCTTAAATTTTAATCATCCCTGACCTTCACCTTCTAGTTAGCACTTCCAAAAATCTTATGGAAGTTGCTCTGAATGGTGATAAAACTGAAGATAGTGTTTTTCTATCAGGTTTAGAGTTTAAACTTTCTTCAAGTGGATGCTTTCTCTGGTTCTCGATAATGTGAAAACTTGGACTTTTCACTTCAGCATCTTTGATTGTTTAAAAAGAAAACCAGTGCAGTTTGGTAATAACAAAACCATCTCACTCATAAGGAGGAAATGAATGAGATAAAGTGAGGTGTCAGGTGGTTACTACCTTTTTCCACTGTCCACCATGCAAATAGTGATTGGGCCTCTATGTCTAACACCTAGTGGATGTTTTACACTTTATTTCATTTTATTCACTGTCCTCAGGCAATCGCACACCATGACTATTATTTTACAAAAGAGGACATTAACGTTGGGAGGATGTTAACTTGTCTGATACACACAATCAGTAGTGGTAGAGGCAGGGTTCAAAGCAGGGTCTTCTTGACCCCCAAATCCCTGCAATGTATCTGCCTCTCTGAGACAGAGAACAAGAAAAAATGTTTGGGGCCTTTGGAAAATGAATGCTTTATGATGGGAGAGCATTACCAAAATTATTTCTAATACAAACTGATATCCAAAGTGAAAACTCTCTCACCCACAATACCCAGGAGCCACAGCATGGCCTTGGGTGCAGTGCGCTCCAATCAAAGCCTGTCGGTTAGGCCACGGTGTGGCACTGACCCTTCTCAACATTGGGATGAGTCCCGGGTTTAGGGCGGCTGCTTCAAATCCTGAATATTTCTCTCTCCCCCTCCCCAGCACTGCGGTCCTTTGGAAAGGAAAGGGAGCATTGTGAGCAAACCCTGCACCTGATGATCTGAAAAAACAACAGGGGGTGGGCACACCTAACTCTACTCCTGTGATGCTTCCAGAAAACGAAGCTATGGAGAATGGGCGTGATGAGGCCTTCTCTGCTCCTGTGGAGCTTTACCACACATGGGAAAGAAAGATAAGGATGGAAACACCTTCAGCCTCGTCCTTTGCTCCAAGTCACCGCCCCATAATACTTCTTGATTCCAAGGCTAATCTCTGGTCAGTTACCCATCTTCTTGACCAAACTCTGGGTCAAAAGAAGGTATAATTAAGGTGAAGAGAACAGAAGGCCAAACATTTGTAAAGTACCCTTTAACACAATTACTAATGCGATTCTTAAAAATCCTACGGCCAAGTGGTAGTTAGCATTGCCATAAGTTTATTAGTATGTGTTGCTGTAACTTTTAACTGAATATCCTGCCTCCATTCAACAACCCTGATTATATAGAATATAATTGGGAATCCAGAAACAAATAAATAAAATGCCTTCTAAGCAGCGGTCACAATATCTGTGCCCTCCCTATACCTCATATCTAACCTAATGAAGAATCCTGCCAACACAATCTACGCATGTATTTTATATAGTCATAAGTTATTAAATAACATGTCACCTTTGAGTGTTTTCTAAGTATGCTGGTGTTAAACACTTTTCCTGTATTTTCACACTGAATGCTTACAGCCCTGTGAAGTAACCTTTGAGTAATTTGTCCAAGATCCTACACCTAAAGAGGCTTCACCTGGATCCATTCCATTCTGTAAAATTCCACTGTGATGCCCAAATGGTTGTTATCACTATGCCAGTAATTCCCAAACTTTGGCACCCAGGTGCACTGGGATCCACTAGTAAGAACCCCAAATTTTCATTTTCAAGAAGTTCCGCGGTGATGCCCATGTTAGTAGTCCTGGGACAATTCAGGACTGCTAGTCCGTGTATTACCTCTTTCCCAAGCCCTGCTATACCAGCTGCAAATTAAGTCTTTTTAAGTTTATTAGAACCAGCCAAAAAAAAAGCAACATCAAAAACAATCCGACATATAAGTTTAAGACTCTACTAGACAGACTTTTAAGAAGCCATTCCAAAGAACTAAACATAAAAAAGAGGAACTCAGCTGTCAGCAAGTGTACTACTTGCACATATAGATGGCTCAATCACGATTAAGCAATAATTCATTTTTGACAGCACCCCCAGACTTCGAAAGTGACTGTGATTCGGTTCTGGAGAGGTTTTTAAGATCTGAGCAGAAAAGAGTTAAATTCACGGTAGCGGATTTCCTATGCCCTACTAAGGAGAACAGAAAGTTACTGTTCCATGAGCACCTGAAACTGAAAGCTGTTGCTGATGCAACGTCGCTGTAAACTTGCTGCTTTTAAAACTCCCACGGAGCTAACCCCATCCTCTGAGAGCCTTGGACAGGATATTTCTGCTGCACTCGGTCTCGGAGACCGAGTGAAGACGACCCCCGCGGGGTCGCTCTAGGAAACGCCCCCCTGATCTCGTACCCCAGTGTGCCTAGGCTGCCGGATGCCGAGGCTACGCCTCCAACCCCGATCCAGCCCTGCTCCCATTCCCAACCCTCCCCCGGCCTCGCAGGACGCCGATAGCCGCCCCGCAGCCCCAGTTACAGACTAAAAAAGCCGCGCAGAACCGACCGCGCGAACAGAGTCAAACAGACGCGGAAACTCACGCTGTCCTACGGCCCGCCAGCCAGCGTCCCGACGTCTTCAGAGCGCACGTGCGTCATCACGCACGGAGCAACGCTCCGCGTGGCCCGGCCTGCCCCGCCCCTCGGGTGGCTGCGGAGCTGGCTCAGTCTGCGAAAGGTGGCTTTCCGGGGTGTTTAGGGGTCGGTGGCCGGGAGGTGGCTCCGAGGGCACAGTGTTGAGAGCCATCTACTCATCCTGTAACTCCAAGTGAAACGTGGATAGTATTGCCTTCCCCGCCGCAAATCACTAGCGTCCTCTACCTTGCGTAAAGCAAAAGCAAACACGCAGCCTGCGTTGGAGGAACCAGACACGGGGACAAGCAGCAAGGTGACCGCGTGGCGGCTGTGAAACTGTCCCTCCAGGGTCCAGCCCTGATGCAAGCTCCCAACCTGCTGCGAGGAGTCCTCAGACCCTACGTGAGAAGTGGATGGTGTGAGAGGCAGAAACTGCCACCTTTACAAGTTATCAGCTGAGAGCAGGAGCACTGCCCATGTCAGGGCGGAACCCACCGTGACCAAGCGCACCAGCAAAACAAGGTCGTGGGTGTGCTTTTCACTCCCCAAAGCCTGCGACTGCATCTCTTAGTTTGTTGGCCCATGTGAGGGCTTTAGGCGTTGAGTATTTCTGTTAACTTGTCGTGGGATGCCATTTTATTTTTATTTTTTAAAAATATTTTATTATTTATTTTTAGAGAGAGGGAAATGGAGGGAGAAACATCAATGTGTGGTTGCCTCTCATGTGGCCCCCACTGGGGACCTGGCCCACAACCCAGGCATGTACCCTGACTGGGAATCGAACCTGCGACACTTCGGTTCGCACTCAGTCCACTGAGCTACACCAGCCAGGGCCTGTGTGATGCCATTTTAGTTACAGGTTTTGCTTCTACTCTGGTACCAGGTGCCTGTTCAGTAGTGGGAGTCAGGGAAAGTTAAATTCTTTAATGCTGTACTTATTTCATATATGAGAAAACTCCACTATTCGGCACGGAATTTTCTAACAAGTAGGAGGTAGACGCGCCTTTTCCAAGGAAGACTCCAAATGCAGGTGGTTTTATGCTGCTCTGTATTTATTGAAAGTTGTGACAGTTGCGTTCAGTTAGGTTACTTAACTGCCTAAAGCAGGAGAGTTTTGATTAT
>PVKM010026233.1:0-19458 GCA_004027735.1 Carollia perspicillata | reverse complement strand
GAAGGGTGCAGCCAGGGGTCCCCCAAAAGGATTTGTAATGGGGTCCAGAACTCAGGGTGTCCAGGAAATATGAAAAATATGGGATGTCCTCACCCCCACAAGTCTGAGCTGGGGGGGATGGGATACATGGAACAGAGCCATAGACTTGTTTTCCATAGCAACAGATTTGCAGCTAACCTCTGGCATGGTCATTTAACGTATCTATAACCTTTAACTGGTTTCATAGATAATGTTAAATAGCCACGGCCATGCTTTGAGCCAGGGAGAAGGGAGTGACTTCCACCCAAGATGTAACTGGGAGGCAACTCCCCCGACCCCCTTACAGTGCCTGTGTGAGAACTTGGAGATGATTGGCTCCATGCTGTGGGGCCATGCCTGCCCAGACTCACTATGGCAGCCCAGTAAAGCTGGAAGGATGTGGGAGTCCTGGCAGGTATAGCCGATTGTGGGAGGAGTTGGAAATAGGGCTGCAGAGGAAGACTGGCGTGGGGATTTAAACCCAGACACCGCAACCATTGAAGAGAGAACCACACGCTTTGGGCCAGAATGGGGACTCCTGCAGCCTTTGTGAAGAAGAACCATGCAGCTTTGTCCAGAGTGGGGACCCCCACAGCCATGTGAAGGAGAATCACACGCTTTTGGCAGAGTGGGGACCTCCCAACCCCCATAGCCATGAGAAGAATCACCATTTGGCTTTAGCAGAGAATCACCCTGTGGCTTTCTATTTCTTTTCCTGAGATACAGTACCTCAGACTGGGCAAAGAGAGGAAAGGACAGTGTGTGTTTGTGGGTGTTTTAAGGGACTTTGGGATTTTGATGAAGACATTAAGTCATTACTCTTAAGTCTGTATAACTAGAATAAGTAATTCCTTTCCTTTTCACCAGTCTCTAACATGGAGAGCTATAATTCTCTGGTGATTAGAAAGGCAAACCTAGTTCAGGGGGACCCCTTTCCCTGGTGGCCAGTCAGGGAAAATGATGGGAGACCACATACGCTGTGGCTTTAAAGTAATACAACTACTTGTACATGCGCAGTAAAAGCCTGCCAAAACTAGCCGGGAAGGATCTGCCCTACAAGAATAAAGTCCCTCCAGCCCATGAGGTCAATCTCTGCTTGGAGTTGGCCTGCTCCCATGTTCTCTGCTCTAAACTGTGGGTGTTCGGTTCAGTTCTTTGTCCCAATCACCAAGAACCCGGTTAACCTGTGCCCACCTGTGACAACCACAACTGACTTTCAAACATTTTTGGCATTTCAAAAAGAAATCCATACATAGTCACTCCATATCACCCCATCCTACCCCAGCCCAAGGCAACCACTAACCTGCTTTCCATCTCTCGATTTGCCTGGTCTGAACATTTTATAAAAATGGAGTCATACAATATGTAGTCTTTTATGACTGGTTTATTTCACCTGATGTGTTTGTGGTTCATGTTATAGCAGGTATAGTTTATGTCAGATCTTCACTCCTTTTCACTGGCAAGTCAGTTGCTGCTTTTTGAGTGAATATTTTATACATTTCTGTGTTCCTTCTCAGCATCTTAGAATATAAGAATTACACATTTAAAATGCATGTAGCTTTGAATATATTCTATACCTTTATTTATATTTCTTATCATAAAATTGACGTTGCTTCTGGTATTAAGTAATACAGAAGTATACAGAGTAAAACTGGAAGTCCTTCCATCCACTTAAACCAGCCACTCAATAGTGTTGTGGTTTTGCTTTCATACATTCTTTTATGCGTAGGTCCATCCAAGCATAAAGCTCTCTCACCTCTTTGTTGACACTAAGTTTGTTAATAAATTTTTGCTCTTATGAATTTCCTTGGTGAACATACTTATGCATACATTCTTGAACTTCTTACTGGTATTTCTATGGAATATACTCTTAAAAGTAGAATTATTTGATCAAAGGAGACATACAATTAAATTTGGTAAGGCCATATTGTGTGCCAGTCTGCATTCCCGTCAGGAGTGGCATAAAGAGTACCCGCTTCCCCGAATCCTCACCAGTTCTGGTTTTCAGCAGTCTTTGAAACTCTTGCCAGTGTGACCAGGGAGAGAAAACCCTATCTTGTTTAACTTGTATTTCTTTAATTTTTAATGAAATTGCATATCTTTGTGTGCTTATTAGCCATTTGTATTTCTTCCATGAGTTTTTTGTTTATATACTCTGCCCATTTTCCTATGAAGTTACTAAACTTATAGTACCACTTACAATATATTGATATTAATCCTTTGTCATTTTGTTCTTTGTCTTATTTATCATGTTTCCTAAGCCATCACTTGTATTTTAATTTAAGTTATATCTCTTCTGTCTCCATATAATCATTTTAAATTTCTATACAGTTAAATTTCCCATTTATTTTCCTTTTATAGCTTTCTTTAAACATATTACCCTCTGTCTTAATCAGTTCAAGCTGCTATAACAAAATACCATAAACTGTGTGGCTTATCAAAAACAGAAATTTATTTCTCATCGTTCTGGAGTCTGGCGGTCCAAGATCATAATGCCACCAGCGTGGTCAGGTTCTGGTGAGGACCTTCTGCCACCTCGCAGACTGCCTTCTGTTCCTTGGATCCTCAGATGGTGGAAAGAGCTCCAGCTAGCTCTCCGAACTCTTCTTATAAGGGCACTGTTCTCATTCATGCAAATTTTACTCTCAAGACCAAATTATCTCCCAAAGGTCCCACCCC
Organism: Carollia perspicillata; assembly: GCA_004027735.1. NCBI lineage: Eukaryota > Metazoa > Chordata > Mammalia > Chiroptera > Phyllostomidae > Carollia > Carollia perspicillata. The sequence goes on along the minus strand of PVKM010026233.1, from coordinate 16,761 downwards.
AAAATACCATCACACTGAGATTAGGATTTCAACATACATATTGGGAAGGAGGGGACACAAACATTCTGTCTATTGCAAAATATAAAATAAAAAGCATTTACCAGTCTCCCAGCCCAAGATTATAAAAAATGCTCCTAAATTTGCTTCTATACTTTCATGACACAATTTTTACTGAGATATAATTAACATAATATCGTCATATTAGTGTCAGGTCTGCAAAATAATGATTTGATATTTCTATATATTGCAAAATGATCACCACTGTAAGGCAAGTTACCATCCATCACCACCCATGGTTACCTGTTCTTTCTTGTGATAATCTCTTAGCATAATAATAATAACATTAGTATTATTAACTGTAGTTACCATGCTGTATATTATATCCCCAGGACTTATTTCCTTTTTTTACTTTTTTTATATATTTTATTGATTATGCCATTACAGTTGTCCCATTTCCCCCCTTCATTCCCCTCCACCCTGCACACCCCCTCCCACCCACACTCTCCCTCTTTAGTTCATGTCCATGTGTCATAAGTTCTTTAGCTTCTACATTTCCCACACTACTCTTGCCCTCTCCCTGTCTATTTCCTACCTACCATCTGTGCTACATATTCTCTGTACCTTCTCCCCCTCTCTCCTCCTCCCACTCCCCTGTTGCTAACCCTCCATGTGATCTCCATTTCTGTGGTTCTGTTCCTGTTCTAGTTGTTTGCTTTGTTTTTGTTTTTGTTTTAGGTGTGGTTGTTAATAATTGTGAGTTTGCTGTCATTTTACTATACATGCTTTTTATCCTCTTTTTCTTAGATAAATCCCTTTTAACATTTCATATAATAAGGGCTTGGTGATGATGAACTCCTTTAACTTGATGACTTCATCTGGGAAGCACTTTATCTGCCTTTCCATTCTAAATGAAAGCTTTGCTGGATAGAGCAATCTTGGATGTAGGTCCTTGCATTTCTTGACTTGGAATACTTCTTTCCGGCCCTTTTTGCCTGTAAGGTCTCCTTTGAGAAATCAGCTCACAGTCTGATGGGACCTCCTTTGTAGGTGACTGTCTCTGTGTCTCTTGCTGCTTCTAGGATTCTCTCCTTCATTTTAATCTTGGCTAATGTAATTATGATGTGCCTTGCTGTGTTCCTCCTTGGGTCCAACTTCTTTGGGACTCTCTGAGCTTCCTGGACTTCCTGGGACTCTATTTCCTTTGCCAGGTTGGGGAAGTTCTCCTTTATTATTCATTCAAATAACTTTTCCACTTGTTGCTCTTCCTCTTCCCCTTCTGATACTCCTATAGTTTGGATGTTGGAACGTTTAAAAATGTCCTGGAGGTTCCTAAGCCTCTCCTCATTTTTTTCAAATTCTTGTTTCTTCCTTTTTTCTGTTTGGTTGTGTCTTTCTTCCTTCTGGTCCACTCCATTGATTTGAGTCCCAGTGTTCTTTCCATCACTATTGGTTCCCTGGGCATTTTCCTTCATTTCACTTAGTGTAGCCTTCATTTGTTCATCTAATTTGAGACCAAAATCAACCAGTTCTGTGAGCATTCCTGATCACCAGTGTTTTGAACTGTGCATCTGATAGGTTGGCTATCTCTTGGTCACTGAAAAGTATTGCCTCTGGGGCTTTGATTTGTTCTTCCATTTGAGCCATTTTTGGTCAGGTCGTGCCTATTACATATGAGTGGCAGAGCCTTAGGTGTTCACCAGGGCGGGTGTTTCCCAGTTGCTGGGTTGGGACACTATCTATGAGGGCGGGGTCAAAGAGGAACCAGTGGCGTTTGTTCTGCTCTCTCTCAGATCCCAGTCCCTTCCCCAACTCCCCACAATTAAATTGGGACCTTCTGGTGCTGGTTCCCGGGTGGGTGGGCTTATGTATGCTCCAGGACCCTGTGGTCTCTCCAGCAAACTCTCCTGTGAGGCTGGAAATCTCTCCCGGCACCTTTTCAATCGGTGTTTTTAGGCTTTATTTCCCATCACTGGGGCCCTGGGTTGCACGGTCTGTCTCGCTGCCCATTTTTGTCTGGTTTATCTGCACATGAATGTGTGACCTCAGTCAGCCAACTGCCTTGCGCACCTCACTGGGTTTGCTCATTTCCTCCCCGCACCTGGGGTCTGCTAGCCCTGCACCGCCTGCCGCCCAGGTCACTAGCCACCGCCTTTTCCTGCCGCAGCCCCTCTCTGCCAGCCACCAACTCCACCCCTCTTACTGGTCTGGATGAATGGTTGTCGGACTTCTGTACAGTTCAATTTTCTGTCTGTTCTGGTTGTGTAATTATTTCTAAATCTTTGTTGTCCTTAATTTTGGTTGTGCGAGGAGGCACAGTGTTTCCACCTATGCCTCCATCTGGCAGAAGCCTATCAGGTTTTTTTTTGTCCTTCCTGCTTCTTATTCTGTTGTTCCAACTTTCCTGGCTTCTTTTGGCATATTTGAATATTTTTTAGTATGTCATTTTAATTTATGTTTTTGGCTCTATTTTACTTGTTGCTCTGGGAATCACCATATACCTGTATAACCTTTCATAGTATACTTAGGATTAATAGGTGATTACTTCAAGCATATATAATACAGAAGTCTCACAAATAGGTCTCTTTATTTCCCCCACTAACCTTTACATTACAATTGTCATATGTGTTCCCTTTATATACACTGACATCCCTAGCAGACAATTTATAATTTTTTCTTTCAACAGTCACACGTATTTAAAGAACTCAGGATGACCAATGTAGCCTGTTTCTCTTAATTCCTGGAGATATAGATTCATCTCTGACATCATTTCCTTTCAGCCTAAAGAATTTCTTTTATTTATTTATTTATTTGTTTGTTTGTTTATTTATTTATATTGCAGGTCTTCTGGTGAGAAATTTTCTTACATTCTCTTCACCTGAGAATCTCTTTATTTTAAATCATTCTTGAAGGATATTTTCCCTGGTCACAGAATTCTGGGTTGACAGTTCTTTTTCTTTTAGCACTTCAAAGATGTTGTTCCATTCTCTTCTGGCCTCCATGTTTTCTGTTGAAAAAGCTGCATCAAATCATCATTCTTTGTATGGAAGAACATACAAGAATGTGTCATTTTTCCCAGTCATTTTGCCCTGACTGGTGTAACTCAGTGGATTGAGTGCAGGCCTGAGAACCAGAGCATCAGTGGTTCGATTCCCAGTCAGGGCACATGCCCGGGTTGCCGGCCAGGTTCCCAGTAGGGGACGCACTAGAAGCAACCACACATTGATGTTTCAGTCCCCCTCTTTCTCCCTCCCTTCCCCCCTCTCTAAAAATAAATAAAAATGTTTTTAAAAATTTGTCATATATATTAAAAAAGACTGTGTCATTTTCTCTAGCTGCTTTCAGTATATTAACATTTATGTCTGGTTTTCAGTGGTTTGGTTATGTGTATCATATGGTTTTCTTTGAGTCTGGGACTTGCTCAGCTTCTTGAATTTGTAAGTTTATGCCTTTCATGCATTTTTTTTTCTGCAGCACTATCTTAATTTTTCCTCATTTTCCTCTGTTTTTGGGGGTTGAATAATTTATACTCATCTATCTTTAAGTTCATTGACTCTTTCCCTGTCACTTTCATTCTGCTCTTGAGCCTATCTGGTGAATTTTTAATTTCAGGTATTTTATTTTTCAGTCCTAAAAAATCCATCTGGCTCATTTTCTCGTTTCTAATCTCTGTTGAGAGCCACTATCTTTCCACCACTTTCGAGTTCTAATAGCTACTTCAAAATCTACTCTAATAATGCCAGGATCAAAGTTATCTTAGAGTTGGTATATGTTGATTGCATTTTCCCTTGAGAAATGGTCATATTTTCCTGGTTCTTTGTTTGTCGAATCATTTCAGATTGTATCCTAGACATTTTGAATCCTAGTCATATTGTGTAGACTTGGTCCTGTTATAATCCTTTGTAAAATGTTGATTTCGTTGTTAGGTTTAGAGACAATCAACTAATTTAGGGTTAGACCCTAAGTTCTGTCTTACCTTCTGTTGTTGGTGGTTCTAACTTCAGCACAAATCCACAAGAGAAAAGAAGAAAGAAAGGGAAATTAACCCCAGATTACTTCTCCAAAATTTGAATCCTCTGTACCATCTTCTGGCTTTTGTTTGATTTTCACAGTCCTTGGGTAGTTGTTTTGTATTTTTGTCCAGAGTTTGTTTTTTTTTAATGTAATCAGTAGGAGAAATAACCTATAGTGGACTTACTCTGTCTTGGCAAGAATTTGGGATGCCTCCCCAGTTGATTTTGATTTGCTAGAGTTTCCAAAAGCTCGATAAATGAAGTCCCAGAGCACCACGCACGAGGCAGTGACAGCAGGAGGCAGGCTCAAAGCTAAGGGGCATCAAGAAGCCCCTCTCCCCCGCTCAGAGTCCTGGTCAGATGTCAGGGCCCTCCTTCTACACAGTGATACCAGACCGGTGTGGTTATTTCTATTTCTGCGGGGGAAGATGGAGGAGGAGCTGGTGATTTGCCTGTTTGGTCTCCCATCGAATTCCCTGGCCTTCTCCGGCTCTGCACAGCAGGGCACCAACCATTGCAAACTATGTTTCCAAAGATTCCTTGAAAATGAGCTTCTGCCCGTAGGAGGCACGCACATGGAATCAGAGGGTGGGAGGAGAAGAGACACCAGAGTATTTCTCCCGCTGTCTCAGCTTCGGCAGCATCTCCAGCAATAGCCGTGTTTCTCCTGTGGTCCAGGCTCCTCAGATACCCTCTCTCCCAATGTCCCTGCTGGGCAGCCCTGGTTCCTCAGCCCCAAAAAGCCCTCCTCCTCTACCTGTGCTTCCACCACACAGGTGGTTGTGGGTTCCCCTTGCACCTGATCCCATGTCCCATTGCCTCGTGTCCCATTTACCCTTCCAACTCTTGCAATATTTTTGTAACCAGTGTTTTCAATTAAATTCCTGCTACTGAAGTACGGGCGTGGGTGCTGGTTATCTGGACTCAGACTGATGTAGTCCATGTGGGGGCAGAACGAAAACTGGCTCAGGTCTCCTGGTCCAACTGTCCGTACTTCCCGCTGCCCTTCTCTGCCTGGGAGGGGCATCGGGAAGCAGACCACCTTCTGGCCAGCCAGGAGGGCAATGCTTTGATCTAAGCTGCACATCATTTTATAGGAATGTAAAAGTTTGTCTTCCATATATAATCCATGTTCTAGGAAAGTTGTTTACTCCTCAGCACCTTCCTTTCATGTTAATACTGTATGTTATCATTCAGAACTTTGAATCTTTTGCAGCCGTATCCTCACTCCTCCCAGGTATTCTTTCGGTACAGGCAAGGGGTAAGTTGTGGAAAACAGGAGTGACTTCGGGAAGACCCAGCAGAGCAGGAAAGGAGACCTGAACACAAATCAGGGCTGGAACTGGGGCAGGACTTCAGTGGAAGTGGTCATCGGTGCCAGGAGAAGATGGGGTGGCTTTACCCCAGGAGCAAACCAGGGCTCAGGGGACCCAGTGGATCCCCTGAAGTTTTGGAAGTTTTGGCAACTTCCCCAAGGCCATAAGGCTGGTAAATGGCAGGAGGGGCAGCAGGCAGTCTCTGGGATGGGGTGCAGCAACCAGGTTGGAGCTGGGACCACAGACAGGGGAAGAAAACACCTGACCCAGCCATGGGCCCTTTCCACCAGTCCAGGGCGTCAGGGCCAGCACTTGCTGGTCCACATCCCACCAGGGGTTTACGGGACAGAAATGAAAGCACAGCCAGCACCTGACACAAAAGACCTTTAATAGACGCCTATTTATAGTTCTTTTGTTCACTGTCCTGTTAGAGTTGAATAAACTGCAATAACTTATCTGAGATAATAAGGAATGCCACAGTACAACAAATAAACCTGGCAGATGGCCCAAGAATGAGGGTGTCACAAAATAATCACTTCACAGAAGGGCCACAGACCTGGAAAGCTGTCCCAGTCACCCGCCAGTCCCCACACCCAGGGTGTGCACCAGGCTGAGCGCCGGCTCCCACTGAGTGGGCAGAGGCACCCCTGCCCCTGCCCTGCCCCCAGGGTCTGTGGCTGGCCCCCTGGAGCAGACACGTCCCAGGAGGACCGTGCACCCCGCACTCGTTCCCCCGAGCGCTCTGCTGACCTGCAGTGCAGGCCATGATCGCACCCCGAGCTTGTGAGGCTCCCACTTCTCCTCTGAAAGCACCTCTAGTACCCATGCCTCTTGTGATCCTTGCAGTCATAATTCCCGAGAGGTGGGCAGAGCCTGGTGCTAGCCCCACAGTACACATGGAGACACTGAGGTCGGGAGGTTCCCAGGACACACTCGGACTGAATGTAGAGCTCCAGGTGGCACACTTTCTTCCATGCCACATGGCTTGCAGTGCCCTGAGCCTCACATTTTCACCTAGAATGCCCTGGGTGGGGGAGGGGAAGGATGCCATGTCAAGGGCTGGTCCAGATCTCACCAAGGTGCCCACCCTCAGCCCTTGAGAGGGACCCAGGCAAAGGGGCAGGCTGGCAGGGAGAGAGTTCAGGAGACTGCAGGTGGGGGACCAGCCTCCCCCAGGCACCCTCCTGCAGCCTACACACCCGATTGCCCACATAGGTGGGAGCGGAGTCCCAGCGGAATCGCCCAAGGGAAACTGGCTGCCGGGAACGTCTCTGGGCAGATCCCGCCCTCACAGGAGGGACTTTGGCTGTAAAGTCCTGCCTTAGCATTTCCTCTGAGAAACCTGAACTGCCATCCACCTGTCCACATGTAAAGAGGAGCCTGACTCTAGTGTCTCCTCCCACCACACTGTTCCTTTCCGTCATCCCTCGAGCCTGGGCCAGGAGAGCTGGGAGTCCTACTGGGGTACAGACACGAGTCCTGGGTGAGGGCTGGGCCTGTTTCTGTACCCCACTGCCCCCCACATTGCATGGGCCAATGTCAGGGTCATGACCCCCCGTCACCGAGCACCAGGCCCCTGCCCAAATGAAACCTAGGCCCAAGCTTCAGGGCAGGCGGCTACAAAATCACCAAATGACAAAATCTGTGTGTGTGTGTGAATAAGCAAATGACTGGGCCCGGGCCTGGGAGCTGAGTTCCGGGGCAAAGGCACCCGGTGTTGGAACACCGCAGCCACTCCGCCGGGAAGAGCAAGGGCAGAACTGGAGCCTGCTGGTCTAACGTCAAACCTTAGAATCGTGGTTTGAAGAAATTTTTTCCCCAAAAGAAACTCTGAAGGTGGAACTTCAGTAGGCAGGGCAGATAAAAGCAGAGCTGCTCTGGTGGGAGCAGGAATGGGGGCGGGGCTGGAGGCCTATCCCACGCCTCCCTCCCTCCCTCCCCACTTCAGCAGCCCCGACAAAGTGCCAGGGAACACCAGGGGTTCCACAGCACCTGGTCTGTAAACCACTGTGTCAGAGTGTCCACAGATTGTGGGTCCGTGGGACCTGCGCCTTGACTTCCCTTTTGGGGTGGAAGGTCGGGAGAGAGTGACAGGGGAAGGATGCTCCCCGCCCACAGGCCTCTCTCGGAAGCCGCCGTGCAGTGGCCCTGCAGGCGAGCATCAGAGGTGGACGGCCCGGCCCAGCGAGGAGCCCAGCTGACCCTCTGCCTGGGCGGTTTCAGTCCCTCAGGGAGAACCAAGTGGCGGAGCTCCCCGGGCCGAGACGCAGGCTATGCACAAGGGTGGGGGAGTCTGTTTTGGTCCTTGTTGACTTGAAAAAGAAAAACATCAGAACAGGGATAGACCTATGGCAAGGAGACCCTGAAAGAGTTCAAGATTGGGGCCTAATGTCTTCCTCCAGGATGGGTCGAGAACGTCCCACCCCCGTCACTGGCGGGAGAGAAGCCGCCTTGGTGGGCTGCTGGGACCCCTGGGGCACAGGTTGGCTGTGGCTCGGTGCCGTGGGTAAGACGCCCGGGTTTCCCCCGAGTATCCCAAATACAGCCCTAGTGTCATCATGAAGTACTGGCAGCCCTGGTTGGCCCTGGAAGGGGCCTGGTACCCTGAAGGGCAGGAGCAGGCAGTTTCTGTGCCGCATCACCCTTGGGTTCTCCGATGGAGTGCTGATTCGGGGCTGCGGCTGGGGGCTCTCACCAACCCGGGCCCAGAGCCCCAGTCACTGCCAATACCCATGTCTTGTCTCTCCTTCCTGATTGCTGGGACCGTTATCTGAGGCATGGCACTCCTGAATAGTGCCTCTGTTTTCCCCTCAGCTGCGTCACCAAAACCGACCTGGCTACATCTTCTTCTGGTTGACATCTGCCTAAATGAGATGACCAGAAGGCCACAGCAAACTTCCTGCATGGCCTTGGGCCACTCCCCTGCAGTGGCAGGGCCTGGGCAGCCATTTGCAATTTACAAGGCTGACTTTCAAGTCTACTGACTTCTATCCACCTGAGCCTTACAATTCCTTGAGGCAAATGGGGAAGGGACTGCTGTCCCATTTTACAGTCAGGGAAACTGAGGCCGAGAGGTTGAGTGACTTGCTCAAGGCTACTCAGCAGAGTGATGATAATGAGGACACAGAGGCACCGTGGGCTTCCAGGCCAGCGTGCTTTTCACATCGCCATGGGAACCAGCTTATCAGAGACTCCCCAGCTGAAACAGTACCCCCCAGGCTGAGGAGGCCAGTGGGGTCCAGCCAGATAACCAGTCCTCGGGTTCACTGGGACTGACTCTTCTCATAGGTGGAATGCAGAGGAGCCCAGCTGACCCTCTGCCTGGGGATTTTCACTCAGGGCCACGGTCTTCCTTCCACCCTAAACTGCTACCTACATGCCACCCTCAGGCCCACTGGCAAGTCCCAGTGTGGTATTATGTGCTCAGCACCGGACCCAACTGTGTGCACAGAATGAACCGACACTGTGGGCTGGGGCCTGGGGCCCAGTGGGCACCCCCAACCCCCAGTTTCACTCCGGGGTCTCACTTGACTCCAGATGGAGAGGGGCTCTGCAGAGAGGGACCCAGTCATGTTTGGGGGCTGCAGGGGTCTAGAGCCAACCAGAAGCTTGGGAAGAGGATCTGGGCCTTTCTCACAGGAAGAGGCCAGAGGAAGCGTGGGTCCCAGGGCCCCCGAGCTGCAGCGCACGTCTTGCAGGAGGGTGCCCAGCCCAGGGGCAAGCAGGGCTGAACTCCAGCCTGGGCACCATTCACGGAGCTGTCCGTTCTAGCATAGGCTGAGTCCACCTGGAAGGGGCACCGTTCCTGATTCGCAGCAAGGCACTATGTGGACGAGGAGTGGCCCTGGGGCCATGAATGAAATGGCCCGGTTCTTCCCCCATGACTTTCCCCGACCAGCTCTCTGGGACAGCACCTGGGGCTGACCCATCTCTGCCTCCAGCGCTCGGCACTGAGCAATTAAGGTATCAGCCGAGGATAGTTAAGCCACATTCAAATGAACTTGACCATTGCCCTTCTGCAGCCCTGCACCCAAGGAGTAAAAGGCTAGATGGGACTACGATGCTTCTTGCAGCTGGAGAAATTTCAAATAACCACGGAGATAAACCCAAAAGGGTGAGGGAGATGTTGAGGGGGTGGAAGCTCAGGAAACCAGTGGCAAGTCTTCCAAGTGCACAGGTTAGGGGTGGAGGAGGAGGTGTGGAGCAGAGTGATTACCACAAATCCCAAAGGGCCGTATCCCAGCTCCAAAGGTTCCCAAGGAAGACCCTGGCGACCACATGCTTGTGGCGCATTGTTCATTCCATCGGCTCCACAGCTGCCCGACGAAGTGCAAACCGCCCAGCGAGCTGTGGTAGGGGCTTGATGCCCGGGGCGCCTGCGGCTAGGACCCCAGGACTGGCCCGGGGAGTGTGACTGTCCGAGGTGACTGGATTCTCACCTGAGTAGGGTTCCCTAGGGTTGAGTCTTCATGAGAGGCTGAAGGGAAGGGCTTGATGCAGGGCCAGGAACGGGAGCTGGTGATCTCACCCTGGGAAATGGCTGCCCAGTCCACCCCAGGAGGGCCTGGGATGGAAAGTGTTGAGATTGAACTTGTGTAATAAAATTTTGTTGTCTCCCTTTTTAGGCAAGTATGGGCTAGAGAGAGAAGGAAGCAGGAATTGAGGGGAGAGCCCCTTGCCCCAGAACTCAGTGTACTTGCTTGGGTATAGGGTGCAGCTCGGGTGTCTACATCCACAGCGGCTGTGAGTTGCTGGAGGCCCTATCGCCCGCAGCCCCCCGGCCCCACTGAAAGCTCAGCAAATGCAAGCTCTGTCCTTTCTTCATACTCGGGCCCCAGGGCCGGGCAACTCGTGCTAGCTACGGCCACACCTTCACATCGGGCAACCCCCTAGAGGCCCAGCAAGGGTCCTGCCCAGGATTGCCGTGGGGAAGTAGAGCTCTCCATGGCCCTGACGCCTCCAGGGCCTGACCAGTGAGTTCCCTCTGGAGGCACAGAACAGAGTCAGTGGCTCTGGCTCTACCCACTAAGCCAGAAATTTTAATGTTCACAAGTTCTTGGAGGACAGAGCTAGGAGGGCCCTTTGTGATCATTGGTTTTCTAGGTGGCAAACTTAGGCCCAGAAAGGGAAGGGAACTTGCCCAAGGACACAGAGTCAGTGAGCAGCAAAGACCAGACAACAGCAGAGACCTTCAAACACTTTCCACCTCATCATCTGCCTGCCCTGTTACCCTGGAAACACCCCGGACGTCAACCACAAATGTCAGCCAATGGGTACGGGGTCCCCATGGCACTGGGAACCACTGAGGGGGTCATCAACTCCCCAAGGAAACAAAGGATTCCTTGCTACCCGGTAGCCCCCTACCTTTTAGGTGAGGGTATCCCAAAGGACCCTGCCACCTTCTGAGGAAGGACCCCTTTTGCCTGTGGGCATGGTGGCCTCAGGCACTGTCTCCCAACCTGCAGGGCCAGTCCAGCCTGGCCCCAAAGAACTGCAAGGGGAAGGAGGAGGACCCTGGTGTCCCTAGCCCGCTCTGGACTTCCAGCCTTGCTTCCCATGGGCTCGCCAGTTGGCGTCCACAAAGAAAGGGAACAGGACAGACCCTCCCCTTGCGGCCCCTGTCCCCGCCCCTCAGAGCCACCCTTCAGGACACCCCCTTTGGAGCTTCAGCTCATCTTGCCTGGAAGCGGGGGCAGAGGGGTACTTTCCGAAGACCCTTCCTTACTTTCTCTCTCTATGCATGTTTATTCACAGGACAACATCTGTAAGATGCCAGGCAGCTAGGAGACCACACCCTGACAACACTGAAACACACTCGGGCTCGTTCACGCTGCTTGCCTTAGACCACGTAACTGCTGGTAAGAAAGTCCAGCCACTTCTCTCCACTCCTGGGGTTTATACCAATGTCACTGTCAGATGCAGAGGGACACGGGGCAGGGATGGGCGTAGAAGGACAGCGGTGTTTAGTGGGTCAGAACTGCAAACAGGTGTTGAGAATCCATCCACAGGCTGCCGGCCCAGCCAGAAGACGGGGTCCTTCAACATGGTCATTTTTAGCTGCCAGACTGTATTAACCACCTGGGACCGTGGACATTCTCTCACAGTCTTGACCCCGCATCCCCACCCCTCCAAGCCCAGTGCCCTATCCTCCCCCCTGCTGCCCACCCCAGGCCAAATTCCAAGGCCAGAGCCACGGTGGCCTCTCTGGGGGGTCAGCGGGAAGAGAGGGGGATGGAAAGGTGACTGCAGTGAGAGGGCTATGGTGGCACAGGTGGCCCTGCGGGCATGGGGATGCGGGGCCCGTCCCGAGGCCAGAGGCTCACCACCGCGACCTGGAAGACCACTGGGCCCCCCGGTAGGAACTGGAAGAGCGGAGGGGACGGGGCGCCAGGACGGGAAGAAGACAAACGAGCAGCCCCGTGCAGGAGAGAGGGCCTGGAGCTGCCCGGGCGTGGGCCAGCCCCAGTCTATCTGTCGTTGAGCCGCGGAGAGCCAGTACCATCCTCCTCCTCCTCCTTGTCGTCCTTCATGCCTTTCAGTCTCTGACGGGCAAAGTCCTCAAACACAATGTCGTCGTCGCTGGTGGGAAAGACAAGGAAAACGAGGGGTATTCGCAGGGCAGGGCGAGGAGGCTTATCCAGAGCACTCGGAGGGCTTGCCCGCTGATGGGACTCGGACACTGGCCTCCAGGGCTGACTGTGGGCAGGGCTGGTCACACGTGGCCTCCAGACAGGGGTGGAAATGCCAGAGGAAGGCCTACGCTTGCCTTTCATGCCCCAGGGCTGAAAAGTGACCCGGTCCTGGAGCAGAACGGGGGTGCGGTGAGCCGGGTGAAGCCGGGCTGGGGCCAGGGGAACAGTTTATTCCCACTCTGAGGGGCCAGGCCACCAGTAGTTTCACGGCATATTCTGACTCCCCCCAAGAACGAGCCCAAGAAACCCCGCCCACCCGCCAAAAGAGCTACCCTCAGGAAGCATTTCAGCTTCTGCGCAGGACAGAGCCCACTTGGCTTTATGGAAGAGAAACCCGTGAAGACGCTTGCTCCAGGAAAGCCTCGGCTCACAGTCTACCCTGCACGATCTTAGAGAGGAAGGGGTTGGCGGCAAGTCTGGACAGGGGGCGCGGAGGAAGGGGGTGGGAAAGGGGGTGCCTGAGTGGGGTTTCAGGACTAAGGACTGCTTCCGAGAACAATGAGCTCCCCTCTACCATGAAGCATGTCCGCTTAGGCCCACTCAAGTCCCCCGTCTCCCAGAATTCAGCCAGCCGTGTGGGGTGTGCTCATGGGGTGACTTGAGACCCCAGATGCCAAATATCTCCGGGCAGAGAAGGGAAGAGTGGATTTGGAGCTGGAGCGAAAAAGCTGGTTTGCCCTGGAGGTGGTTGGCGATGTCGACCCAGGTCTCCCCCTCTGGCCACTGTCCGGTGAGCCGATGGCCTTTGGCCGCAGGGAAATCCGCATCGGTCCTCGGGAGTCAGAAGCAGGGAGATCCCCAGAACCCGCCCCGCCCCACCGCTTGAGTCCACTGGTTGGGCACGGGAGAGGCAGGAGAGTCCCAGTCCAGGGCCACAAACCAGCCCCGTGTGAGCTGAGCAGGTGCCGTGGACGGACTGACGGACGTGCAAGGATGAGGGAGGAAGAACAGACCCCACCAAGTCAGGAGGAAGAGGAACAGGCACGGAGGGTCCTTCAAGTCACATGCAGGCAAGCGGGTTGCTGAAGAGGCGAGCAGAGGCGGCTCTCAGCAGGCGGGGTTAGCCCAGCTGCTCATCAGGGATTAATAAGCATATATGCAAATAACCCTGTCGCCCCACCCACCTCCCCGAGGCCCTCCCCCCAGACATCTGCAGGCAGGGTTTGGCTTACTTTGTGTCAAGTTCTATGAGATTGGTATCTACTGGTGCCTCGTTCTCTGGAACTGAACACAGGGTGGGTGGGCACCCACGGGTTAGTGATGAGTAGGTATGGGGGCATAGGTTCGCGCCCCGGAACCATCAGGCTAAGACGAGGAGGGCAAAGGAAGCAGGGAGTGGGGAAGGAAGGCTGGTTCCTCGTCTCCCCCGCATCAGCTTAGAGGCAGGCCGGAGGGCTCAGGGAGGTCCCAGAGGCCCAATGCGGCCCCAGCACACGGAAGAGCCTCTGGACCCTGCTCCTTCTGGCGTATTCCCAACGTGACTTAGATTCATTTCTTGCATGCAGGACTTTTACTAACTTTAAAACAACCATTTTCACATCTCTGAACTTGGGGTATTTTTACAATCGATGGCATTGCATAGTTTAATTGTGGGAACATTTTTCTTTCTTTGTGGTACATACTGTAATGTCTCTTTTGACTGAATAGTCTTAGATCCAATGAAGTATGAGCAATCTGGTATCACTTGGAAAAATTGTGGGGACGGCGTGTCCAGGGGCCATCCTGTCCATGCAGCCCCTTCCCCTACCCCTGGATGCAAGACAGGGTTCCAAGCATGGCCAGTGGCCCCCCTCCATTCCAGCCTCTGCTCATCCCCATAGGGAACAGAGCCAGACCTCTGTCTCCCGGGGAGGTGGAGGTAAATAGGGATGCGGGTCTCACCAAAGATCCTGGGGAGCTGGGGAAGAGGGGTGCCCCTGGGCTGAAGGCTGACCCAGAGGGAGGTGGGGTGATGGGAACACACAGCAGCCGGAGGAGAAGGGGGTCGGCTGTCCGGAAACCCCCACCCCAGTGACCCGCAGACCCCGCTTACCTTCTCGATGTGGAGGCTCCTCTTTGGGCTTGGGGTGCATTAGGGTAAAGGGCAGTTCCACAGCCACATCACTGAAACAGAGACCCAGACCCGGTGAGCCCCGAGCCCAGTCTCTGGCTGTGAGATCAAGGCCCTGTCAGTTTGCGGGCCTGGGAGGGTTTTATGGTCAGAAGAGGTAGGTAGCTCTGGGCCGAGAGGTGGGCAGTCTGGCCCAGACCCTGGTTCTGCCACCTCTGAGCCTCAGTCTTCCTTGGAGCTGAACTAGCGGACCTCTTATCCTGGCTCCAAAAAGAAGGGAGACCCCCCATTTCCTGAGAAGGATTCCTGGACTCCCACGAGCTGGGAGGAGGGATGGGGTGGGAAGAGAGTGGTCTAGAACAGTGCGTGCATCTTGGTCACTGGTAGTTCCAGAGGTGCCAAGGGACCCTGCCAACCTCAAATCGCCACAGCCGGCCCAGCCTTCCCTGACACTGCCCTTCCCAACTTCCTGGTTGGGACCCCCGCCCCCACCCTCACGACAGCCCATCTCCCAGCATCTCCAGGAGGCTCCTGGGAAGTGCTCAGGTGGCCCTGGCCTCCTGCTGCCTCGCACTGCTGAGGTCAGCTTAATCAAATTGAAGCTGGACGGGACCCAGGACCTGTGGCTGTCTGCACTGGGCACGGAGATGGGGGTGGGTGGCAGGGGTGGGGGGTAGGGCCGTGGAGGTGCTGGCACCTGCCAGTGCTTCTGACAGACAGAAAAATAACAAGACCAGGTACTTATGTGGCACTGACTCTGTGCCGGGGGCTATCCTAGGATTACTCTAATCTTCACAAACTGTTATTGCACCTAATGTATAGATTGGGAAGTTGAGGCACAAGGACAAACAGTACCTTCCCCAAGGGCACGCAGCTATTAATGCCAAGTGACAGACAGGCCTCTGACTCCCTTGACCACTGAGTGACAGCAGCTCATAACTGAGGTGTTTCCCACCCACCCTCTGCTCTGCACTCTGACACAAGCAGCCCTGAAGCCCCTCCTCTCAGCCTGAGGGCGCGTCCCCCTGGGAGGCCCTGCTCACGGTGAGTGCTGCCAGGCACAACCCCGCCTTCCCGAGCTTGCTGCCCAGCAAGCCCCTCTGGGAGAAAGGAAGGGACAGGAGAGCAGAGGGGACAGGCAACCCGGAGGGTCTGTTCCGCCAGCCCCACCACTCACTTGGGGGCACCTGACATGCTCAAGTCCTACTGAGCTTGTCTGGGAAATGGGGACAACAACACCTACATTCCAGAACCACTAGAACTTCCGGAAGATGATCTAGGTAAAGGCTTGGTTACACTGTGAAGCTGGTGCCTGGCAGAATCGTGACTTCCCCCAGTGAGAACATGGAGGCTTCCCAAGGCTGTTGAAACAATTTGTTTCTTTTTGCTTCCAAAGGGGATTGCTTTTCCAGGTCCACTCGGAAGAGTGAGCTCTCAGAACAGAAGCTGGTGGAAGATACGGTTTGTCACTAACGCCATACAGGATACTGACGGAAGAATCTGGACCTCACCCTTGCACCAGGCTGTGAGCGATCAAGGACAGGGGCTGTGTCTGAGCCTTCTCTGGAAGGAACCTCAGCAGCCAGTACAAGCCTGGGCACAGGCTGGGTTCGGGAACTCTTTACTGAAATACATTGAGTTGAACTGAACTGAATTGAATTGCACCCCAGTCCAAACAGACTGACTTCTGGGGATCAGTAATGCAGCCATCTTGTGACAGAGGGGGCGAAACCTCTGTGTGGGGTGCCTGTGCTTTTTCGGAATGTTTGTGGATCCTGCTGGCAGAAAGGGAGTCTCGTCGACAGAAGCGGAGCTCCACGGGCCCTCTCCTTAGCAACCCTCAGCCCGCCGTCCGTTCTCATTAGTGGAGAAGTTTGGAAGCCGTGAAGCTGACATTTCTCCAAAACGTTCTATAGTTCCGACTAATTGGGGGCTACTCCCTAGATCAGTAACGTTGGCTTCGCGATCTGCAAAGGTCCTTGGCACTTGGGTGCAATGCTCGAGCAGGGTGAGGTTTTTAACGGAAAAACTGCATCCCCTTGGTCCCTCGGGAGAGGGTTCCAGGCCCAGCGCATGCCCAAGCCTGGCAATCCAACGTGACCCGTACGATTCCTGCCAACCCAGGGCCCTGCAGTCCTGGGAGGTGGGTCCTTCAGGTCGAAGGGAGGGACTTTACCTGCACGTAAGGTCTCCCAACAGGCTGGGTGGGTCAGAGGAGGCGGGAGAGGTGGTCAGGAGAGAGTTCAGAGCGGAAGAAAAGAGAAAGCATGTTCATTCACCACCTGCGCTGCCCGTAGGTTGAGAAGACCCCGGGACACACTCTCGCCCACCCCCTGCATGGCCGTAACTGCTCATCCAGGACGGACACGGCGGTAGCCTTTCCCGGGGGCCCTGAGCTCCGGGCCCGGCTCGGCCACACCCTCTCCCAGGCCTTGCTGAGCTGCAGGACCCACGTCTGCAAAGGAAACGGGAGGGCGAAGCCCTGAGCTGCCTCTCGGGGGAGGCCTGGCCCGTGGAGGGAGCGGTTTGGGGTTCACCCAGGATTTCTCCACGAAGCAGCCTGAGCAGACCGGGTCCTGCGAGAGTCGCAGGCCGTGGGAGCTGGGGTCGGCAGCTCTGAGACGCCCTATGATACGTGGTTGAGTTACACGCTGCCCACCTGCGTGAAGCAGGGTTCTCACAATAAAGGGGAC
>PVKM010026232.1:0-19458 GCA_004027735.1 Carollia perspicillata | reverse complement strand
CCCCCCTTAGTTTTTGTCCATGTGTCCTTTATACTTGTTTCTGTAATCCCTTCCCTTTCCCCCCTGAAATTTCCTCCCCTCTCCTCTCTGGTTACTCTCAGCCTGTTTTCTATTTCAATGTCTTTGGTTATATTTTGCCTGCTTCTTTGTTCTGTTGCTTAGGTTCCTGTTAAAGGTGAGATCATATGGTATTTGTCTTTCACCACCTGGCTTATTTCACTTACCATAATGCTTTCCAGTTCCATCCATGCTGTTGCAAAGGGTAGGAGCTCCTTCTTTCTTTCTGCCACATAGAATTCCATTGTGTCACTGTACCATAGTTTTTTGATCCATTCATTTACTGATGGGCACCTAGGTTGCTTCCAACACTTGGCTATTGTAAATTGTGCTGCTATGAACATTGGGGTGCATAGGTTCTTTTGGATTGGTGATTCAGGGTTCTTAGGGTATAATCCTAGCAGTGGAATTGCTGGGTCAAAAGGCAGATCCATTTTTAGTTTTCTGAGAAAATTTCATACTGGTTTCCATAGTGGTTGTACCAGTCTGCAATCCCACCAACAATGTACTAGGGTCCCCTTTTCTCCACAACCTCTCCAACACTTGTTGTTTGTTGCTTTGTTTATGATGGCCATTCTGACTGGTGTAAAGTGGTGTCTCATTGTGGTTTTAATTTGCATTTCTCTGATGGCTGGCGATATTGAGCATCTTTTCATGTGTCTTTGAATCCTCTGTATGTCCTCCTTGGAGAAATGTCTGTCCAAGTCCTTTGCCCATTTTTTAATTGGGCTGCTTTTCTTCTTGGAGTGGAGTCTTGTAAATTCTTTGTATATTTTGGAGATTAAATCCTTGTCTGAGGTATCATTGGCAAATATGTTTTCCCATATAGTTGGGTCTCTTTTTATTTTAATGCTGTTTTCTTTAGCTGTGCAGAAGCTTTTTATTTTGATGAGATCCCATTTGTTTATTATTTCCTTTATATCCCTTGCTCCAGGGGACATAGCAGTAAAAATGTTGCTGTGTGAAATATCTGATATTTTCCTGCCTATGTTCTCCTCTAGGGTTTTAATGGTGTCATGGCTTATATTTAAGTCTTTTATCCACCTTGAATTTATTTTTGTGTATGGTGTAAGTTGGTGCTCAAGTTTCTTAAAAGCAGAAAGAGGAAAGCAGTTAGAGAACTATGAGGGAGCTCCCAGAAGATTCTTAACTGATTTCTCAAAAGAAACTTTATAGGCCAAAAGGGAGTGTCAAGAAATATTTAAGGTGATGAAAACAAGGACCTACAACCAATATTACTCTACTAGCAAAGCTATCATTTAGAATAGAAGGACATATGAAGAGCTTCCCAGACAAGAAAATGCTAAAGGAGTTCATTACCATCAAACCCATATTGAAGAAGAAAGAGGAGGAGGAATGGAAGGAGAAGAAGAAAGAAGAAGCAGCAGGAAGAAAGCAACAACAGCAACAACAAAAGTATGAACAATAAAATGTCTAAATACATATCTGTCAATGACTGAATCTAAAAAATGAATAAATAAACAAAGAAGCAAAAACAAATGGAATCATAGATAGAGAATGTTTTGATGGTTTTGCCAAATGGGAGAAGGGTTTGGGGGGGTGAGCAAAAAAATGAAAGGATTAAGAAGTGCAAATTTGTTGTTACATAATATTCATGGAGATGTAAAGTATAGCATAGGGGATATAGTCAATAATATTCTAATAACTATGAATAGTGTTACATGAGTGTGAGTTTTATCAAGATATCCCTTAGTTACATAATGTGAAATCACTGGGATGTACACCTGAAATGAATATTAATAATGTATATCAACTGTAATTGAAGATAAAAATGACTAAAAACACAAAAAAATCATGTTAAATATTGACAAAGCTTGTTAAATATTTAAAATCAATTGCTGATGTAGCTTATCAACAAGCACATGAAATATAATTATCTCAGTAGATGCAGATTTTTAAGCAAAATGTAATATCTAGTCCAGATAAAAACCCTTAACACATCAAGGAGAGAAGAGAACACCCTGAAGTAGATAAAATTCATCTAAATAAACCTACAGCTATAGTCACAATAAAAAGTGAAAAACTGGGTATTCTTAGCCTAAAGTTGTTATCAAAGAAAGAGTCTTTTTTAACCACTCATATTTATCATTATAGTTGAAATTCTAGCCAATGTGATAAGGCAAGTAAGTACATAAGTAAAAAGAAAATAAATTAGAAAGGGAAAAAATTGTTTCTGTTTGCAAATGATTTCTGTTTAGAATATCCTCCCAAAGTATGCCCAAAAATATTTTAAGTGGGTTTAACAATGTTAAAAATGCAAGGTCAGTATGCAGAAATAAATTGCATCTTTATATATTAGCAATAAAACACTGAACATTATATATTTTTAAATATTTTATTTATTTATTTTTAGAGAGAGGGGGAGGGAAGGAGAAAGAGTAGAAGAGAAACATCAATATGTGGTTGCCTCTCATGTGTCCCCTACTGTGGACCTGGCCTGCAACCCAGGCAGGTGCCCTGACTGGGAATTGAACCAGTGACCCTTTGCTTCACAGGCCTGTGCTCAATCCACTGAGCTACACCAGCCAGGGTTGAACATTATAATTTTAAAACAGCATCACTTACATTAGTGTTTGAAACTCATCCAAAATACATGAAATCTTTGGATGTAAATGAACCAAAATAAGCCCAATATCAAGATGCTAAAATTTTATCTTTAAATCAAAATATACCTAAATTAATGGAGAAACATAGTACATTTGGGGGTTAAAATATCAAATATAGTTGACATGTCACTTTTCCCTAAGTTGATTTTTAAATTCAGTGTAATTTCAATGATAATTCTAGCAGTTTTTCATAAAAATAAACAAGTGAATTGTAAAACTTATATGGAAATATAAATATATTAAAATAGCCTTAATTTTGGGGGGTGAGAAAAACAGGAGAAATTACCCTACCTGTTTTTAGTACTTACTGTAAAGCAATGCAAATCATGACAGTGTTGTACTAGGAAGAGAACAGATATATATATAACCATTGAATAGAATGGGTACTCCAAAAATAGTGGCACAGGTATATCAATTAATTTTGATAAAGTTGAGAAAGTAATTTCATAGAGAAAGTTTTATTTTCAACAATTGGTGTCAAATGGTTGAATATCTATATCAAAAAACAGAATTAAAAAAATACTCAATCCTTACATCTTAACAGGTATAAAAATCAACTCTAAAGGGATCATCAAACTAAATATAAAGTCTAAAATTATAAAACTTTTAGGAGAAAATCTTAATGTCCTGGGATTAAGCAAATATTTATTAGGTACAACATCAAAGCATGACCCATAAAAGAAAAATAAAAAAGTTGAATTGGACTTCATCAACATAAAGAACTTATGCTATTTGAAAGGCACTGTGAAGAGAATGAAAAGACAAAGCCAGAAGAAACTATTTGGAAATCTTATATCTGATAAACAATTTGCAACCAAAATATATGAAGCACTTTCAAAACTTAAAAACAAATGATCTAATTAAAATAAGCAAAATAATTGAGTATACACTCAGGTTATACAAATAGATAGGAGCACATAAAAGAGAGACTCAGAATAATTTGTCATTAGGGAAATGCAAGTTAAAACCACAATGAGACAGCTACAGATAATTATTAGAATGGCAGTTTTTTTAAATTGATAACAACAAATGCTGTCAATAGAAATTCTAATACAGAAAACAATTTGGCAGTTTATTACCATGATGACTATAAACTTACCATACCATCTAGGAATCCCAGTGTTAGGTAATTTTCAAGTGAAATTAAAACATATTTTAAGTAATTTATTTAAATTAAATAAATAAAATAAATGTAGTTAATAAATTTATTAAATAAATTATGGAAGTTATATTTTCACTAAAATATTGAGGACATAAGCAGCAAGTGAAATGTGTTGCATTATGACTGCTGGAGAATGTACAACTTCATGAAATCATGTTAATACAGCATCCAATTTCATTTTGGTGTTTCTAAATACATATTATGAACACTGTTCCTTATGTGTACTTGCTACCTGTTCGTAATACAGGGATAGCTCTGATTCATTTAACTTAAAATTACATATTCTCATTCCCATCTGCTGTGAATGAAATGCTTTTCCAAGCCAGCTGCAGGATGCACACTGAAATCCCATTAATTTATGAGAAACCACATATCTGTCCTCACATGCCAGTGTCTGTTACTATTCACCATTAGTGGTGTGTAGAAAGGCTAAATGTAGTTCTGATTTTCACAAACCTATATTCGATAAAGAATGACTATTTTAACGTCTGTCTAATGTAGTGGTGGTCAAACCTGACTGCATGCTGGAAATACTTGGGGGGATGTAAAACACTAAACTCAGGTTCCTACCCCAAAGTTTGTGATTGAATTGACTTGGGTGTGGCTGGGGCATCAGGGTTGTTCAAAGCTCCCCAGGGGAGTCCAGTGTGAAGTCATCTAGTTATGTTTTACAATATAGTACTTGATAAGTAATAACACAAATAAATAGTTCCTCTTATAATTTATAGTTATTATTAACAGCAATATTTTGATCTCCATTTAATCAATATCCTGTGTCATTATTTTTCCTCCAAACTTCTCAAGTACTGGTACACAGAGTTCAGTGATACCATTTTTTATAAAATAAGAGACCTGCTTAATTAGATGGAAATGATGATGTCCTGTTTCCATTGTCTCACTTATTTTCTAGACAATAATCTCCTTGAAGGAAGGAATTGTATTTCTTTGTCCTTAACATCATGCCAAATGTATATTATATGCTATAAGAACTAAATGTTGAGCAAATGAGTGGATGCATTCATTGATGATAAGTGAGAAAGGGACATTAGATTAAAAATAGACAGAAACAAGCCATAAATGTGACATTCTTTCCATGCAAGCTACTGAGAACTAGGAGAACAGGACCAAGCATATAAGCAATACCATCTGCTTCTTTGAATTATTTTCCATAGTCATTTCATATGCATGCATACCCTTTTCTCAGTGTGCTTGAAAATAAAGAAAGGTGGTGAATGGGGCAGAATAACTCTAGTTCTAGGAATACTGTCACTGGATTTCAGGTATCTCTGAAGAAAGAAAATATAGGTTGAAGCCTTTGATCACATCCTTTGATATTAATAATGAGCTAAGGACCTACTAACGCTGTACTTACATACAAAAAAAGTAAATGTGGCTTTTCAGTCTCTATAGTTCATCTTCCTTCTGGACTTACCTTAAGGCTAAGAAATAATAATATTTAGACTAATGGAATCAAATGTTTCATTATGTAACTCAGTCTCTTAAAATTAAATATTTATGTGTTAGACATTTCTCCTCCTCCTGTGGTCCTCTTTGATATGGCTTCTAAATGGACCAGCCATATGCTTTCCACTGCCTGGAAAAGGGTACAGAAAAGGGTACAGAAGAGGATAGAAAAGGGTCAGATTTATCTAGAATCCTTCATATCCTTGCTGGTGTCTGCTCTAAGTCTAGTTTTCCCCTGTATTTGTGACTATGATGATGTTTATGGACCTCTTTTAGCATATTATGGGTAGAATACCCTCTTGCCTGGGGTCCCAGTCATTTGTTTTCAAACACAAATTCACCACCCACATCTTTGAACCCCAGGCCAGACCTCTGCTTATCAACTGGAACTGTCAGAAGGAGCACCTTTATACCCCTGATGCTGCATGGTTGCCCTAAATGTACTTCAAATTTGTAAAGACTCCCTGGTCCTCTCAAGGAAGGAATTGCTACAAGATGGGAATCATTAGTAACTAGGACTTTAGCATTTCAAATCTTAATTCTTACTAAGTCTTTCCTCTTCTGCAATAAAACAAAGCTGGGAGGAGAAATGTTTTTAATGCTCAGCTTCTTATCTTGATTTTCCTTCATCAGCTGATCAGGGCCAAGGAGCTCTAGCTCTAGACAGCCTAAGGTAGAGAGATTTAGAACTACCCCCCTTCACCAATCAAAAAACTTAACTTTTCAAAGTATGTACTGGAGCATAAAACTTGTCTATGATCTTTACCTTTTGGGAAAGACTTGCCTTATTTTAATTTGAGGTCTTTAATTCCAGACTGTTCTGGGAATGGCCATCTTCATAGTAAATATTATTATCTGATATTATTTGTATATATTTCTTCATTTATTTATTAGTTGTTTCTCTCCCAGACAAACTGTAAATTAAATGTGAGCATATTATTGGTTTTATTAGTGTTGTATCCCAATTGCACAGGATAGTGCTTTTTGAAATAGTATTATAAAATTTTTCATTGAGTATATGTATGTATTTATAGATGTTGGATGATGGATGGGTGGATGGGTGGATGGCTGCATGTTTGTATTGTGTGTAGATGGCTGTACCGGTGTATACATGAATGCATTTATTAAATAACATTTTCACTTTGGACTGAGAGAAAACTAAGTAAACATGATATAAGTAGGAAATAAAAAGGTATAAATTTAAAAAATGTCATCTCTGCATACATAAAAACAGGAGATTTGATCTTTAAATTTTGGAAAATCAATTACATATATATTTGTATTTATGAACATGTCCATATACATATCTAACTATATAATTAGAGATAAAATTGCAATATTATAATAATTATATCTAGATGGGATTTTTAATATTTTTAAATTATTTTATTTTTGTCCAAGTATGGTTGTCTGCATTAACCTCCCCTCACTCCCCCCATGATTTTGAGTAATTTTTATTTTGCCATTATGTTTTATCTATTTTATTTTTTTCCAGCATGACCATATTTTATGTTCTGTATAAAATGGCTGAACAAAGCATATTATTTTATAAATATACATACATTTAATGTATCTGAAATTTTATGAGGTTTCATCAAGAAATTGAAGTTGCCCTGAATTAATTGCTTTGAAAGGTAAAATAATTGCTGACAATGTATTAATATAACAACTTCAAAAGTGTTTTATCATAAGCTATATAGACCTTTCTGAAAGATGTAAAATATAATATTGTTAAAATGGTTGTGTTTATTTTTACAAGTTCTTTTAATAAAGTAGAGTATTTCCATTTTTTTCTAAAAATAGACTAGCTAGTCTTGTTATAGATTTTTTCCTGTAAAATTACAGCAGAGTGCTAGAGTTTCAAACACTGACTTTTTGCTGTTGAAAGAAAAAAATTATGATTAGCACAGAAATGTATTAATGACGTGCTAAACTTCATTCTGAAGTGAAATTTTTGTAAGTATATTTTAATCTGTTAAAGGAAGAGGTTTATAAAAGGAATGCTGACAGACTGTACTATGCCATACAGACGCTTCTGTAGTGGAATCATTAATATCTAACAAAGTCAAGCCCGTGTCTTTTTACAAATCAAATTCTTCCTCTCCAATGGAGACAGGTCAAAATATTGGAGAAGCCCTGTGCTCTCCAGTGGAAACAAAATGGATGGTGCTGACATGGCCATTGGCGTAATGAGAGTGTGGCAGCAGTGCACTCCTGGATGGAGCCTTTGTCAAAGTGGACTGAGGTCTATTTTTAGACTGTGTGGGTTGCCTTTTATATTTATCCCACCCAATAGCAGGGGGAATGCAGCAAGTTCCTGTGTAGAAATAGAAAAGCAGGAATAAAAACAGCTCCAATCTGATCTGCGCCTAAATCTACCTGAGTATCACTGATTCTTTGCCCTTGCTTAAACATTTCTTTCTTGTTTTTTTCTTCTTTTTCAGTTTGGAGACTATCATTATCCTTTGTGTAATGCAACAGCAACCCCAGAGTTGAACCCCATTAAAATTTCCTGTTTTGTGACTTTTTTCGCCTACAGTTCCAAGTAGTTTGTTGAGAATACATGTTGGTTTGACATATTTAAAAATACACTGTATATCTATTATGATAGAATTAGGTATGTTGTCTTGAGGAGATTTTTAAATTTTAAAAATTATTCTGTGTTTGGTCATATCCTAATTTATATTTAATGGTAGGAATGATTTAGAAACTGCACAATCAATATTACTAGATTAGTCTTGCCTTTAATGAGGCATGTGTTATATTTTGAATCTGTGGACATATTGCTATCTTTATGAATTTTAATTGCAGGGCTTTTATTATGTGTAAGTGGGAAAACTAGATTTCAGATTAGGACATCAGTGTGTGTAAGTACATACATACAAGAGAGATGGGTTCAAACTTAGTTCACCACTCACTAGATACACAATCCTTTGCAAGAAATTTCACCTCTCTTTGCCTTGTTTTCCCATTTGATAAAATGGCAGCAATAATAAATTAACACATGAAAGATGTTTAAAAGCTGTGCTTATCTCATCATAAACACTCAATAAATGCTAACTTTTAATTAAAATGAATTCTATTATACCACCAATTATGTAAATTAACTTTCAGTATGAATTTAATGAAGGTATTTTCGCATACAGTTTAGCTTTCTATTTCTAAATAGCTAGCGGTTTACTGTTTTCATTATTTTAATCAACTAAGGTACCACAAAAAATAGGACACTTTTTGTAATTACCTGATAACTTCCTTTCTTCACATTTCCTCTGTCTCTCTGGTACCCGTGGCGCTGTTTCAGTTCTCCATTGTAACACCGGGACATACACCGCCACTCCCCCAGTGATCCAATCCTCTTTTGCCCAAATCTGTCTGTATCATACATGTTGTAGTTTATCATCAGTGCAGGTAATGAAGGCCTTCATTGGTTGTATACTAGAGACTTCATATACTTTGTTACATGGACTTTTTCCTACCTGCCTGAGTGGCCGGAGAGTGGGGGAAAGGAAAGGGGAGAGAGAGAAAGAAATACCAAAGACAGAAACCACAAACCTTTATTACCTAATCTTACATGTGACAAATTATCACTTCTGCTGTATTGTATTTGCCACATGGACTATAGCGGAGAGATTTTCACAAGGGCAGGAATATCCATAGAAAGGGATCCATTGCTGAGGGCCATCTTAGAGGTTGCCTACCAGAGTCTGGCCTCTGGCCTGCTGGGATATGGCTGCATATACAGAATATACTTTTACCTCCTCTCAGGACATTTACCTCCTCTCAGGGTTACCTCAGGGTAAACTCAGGGTTACCTCCTCTCAGGACATTTACCTCCTCTCAGGGTTACAAGAGGCAGAAGCACAAGTTACTGCACATTTCCTTCCAGACTGTGGGCTTCCACCTAACTTATTTCTTACTTATGTACACCCACCTACACCCCCCTCAACACACATACTTTCTTTCTAAATTAACCAACATGTTATTCCACTTATTTTGACCATACCAGAGTCATCTGTGCTATGAATCAGTTCTGTAAAGGAACTGGGAAAAATATAATAAATAAAATATATATTAAAAAACAATAAACATTACCACTTTTAACTACTGACCGCTAAAATAAATGAGCTCAGTGATGGTTAGTGCCTAAATATTTTTATTTCATTCAGTCCTTCATCACTGTAGTTACTTTGTATTTAATCTTTTGTATTTTTTCCATTAACATTTAGTTCCCGCATACCCTGTTACCCCTGGCAATCAGCACACTGTTGTCCATGTCCATGAGTCCTTTTTCCTTTATGCTCAATCCCTGCACCCTCTACCTGCCCCACTACCTGTCATATGCTGTCTCCATCTACGAGTCTGTCTTTGTTTTGCTTGTTAGTTCAGTTTGTTCACCACATTCCACATAGGAGTGAAATCATGTGCTATTTGTCTTTCTCTGACTGGCTTATTTCACTTAGCATAATATTCTCCAAGTCAATCCATACTATTGCAAAAGGTAAAATTTCTTCTTTTATTTTCCTCCATCCCCACCACGACCTAGCTCTTGACAACCATTAGCTTGTTCTTTATATCTATGGGTCTATTTCTGTTTTTTAATGTATTTTTTTTCTTTTGGATTCCACAATAAGTGGAATCATAGAATCATACACTTGTTTTCTTTCTCTGTCTGAATTTGACTTACCAAAATGCTGTCTACATCCACCCATGTTATCGCCAACACCAATATTTTATTTTTATTTGTTGAGTAATATTCCATTGTGTATATACACATGACATTTTCATTATGCATTCACCTAAGAATGGACACCTAAGTTGCTTTCATATCTTGATTATTGCAAGTAATGCTGCAATGAACTCAGAGGTACATATTTCCTTGAGAATTGGTGTTTTTGTCTTCTTCACACAAACATCCAGAGTGGAATTGATGGGTTATATAGCAGCTCTGTTTTTAATTTTTTTAAGAATCTCCACACCATTTTTCACACTGACTGTACCATTTTACAATCCCACCAACAGTACACGAGGGTTCCCTTTTATCCACATTTTTGCCAGCACTTGTTGTTTGTTGATTTTTTTTTTGTGATGGTCATTCTGACAGGTGTGAGGTGATATCTCATTGTTATTTTGCTTTGCATTTTCCAGATGATTAGTGATATTGAGTTTTCATGTCTGTTGGCCATCTGTATTTGCTCTTTGGAAGAGTGACTGTTCATTCTTCCCATTTTTAATTGATTTTTTTGGTGTTTATGTGTATGAGTTCCTTATAGATTTTGGACATTAACCCTTTATTGGCTATATCACTTGTGAATATTTTCTTCCATTCCATAGGCTGTCTTTTCATTTTGTTGATGGTTTCCTTTGCTGTACAAAAACTTTTAGTTTGACGTAATCCCATTTGTTCATTTTTTCTTTTGCTGCCCTTGCCAGGGTACATATCCAAAAAGATATTACCAAGACTGATGTCAAACAATTTACTACCTATGTTCTCTTCTAAAACTTTCATTGCTTCAGGCAGTATTTTTCTCTACTTTAATAATCCATAAATTTTAGTTAAATATTCACTAAAATTTAACTAAAAATTAGCTTAAAAACTGTAGTTATTTTAAATGAATAACAGAAGTGTGGAGTTGATAAGATGCCGATGCAGCGTACGGTAGAATTGTTTCTCACTCTCTCTTCCTTTTCAATGTGGTGTATATTATTTCAGTGTATTTTTGATTTTCAGATTATTATTGTTGTCTGTATTTTCATGATGCATAAACTATGAAAATATCCTCCATAAGTTGGGAATGGGAATGTGGAGGATCAGGTAGACTCCACTGCACAGCAGAGCCAGTTCTAACAGAATCGTGAAGTTGTGCCGAATGTCTTCCGTGCCTTCCCACCACGGCTGTGCTTTTCTTTTCCACGCCTCACCTGCCCACCCCCTGATGTAAACATTTCTATTTAGTTAGGAATCAGATATTTAATTTTATAAGTTATCGAGGTATAAAGAAAATGCTTAATAAATTATAGCCTTCTCCATATAAAGTTCAAAAATAATGGTAGGTATTTATAATAATAGTTAATGGCAATGTAAGTATTTGTGAGTCAGTTTGACTTTAAGGGCAGAAAAGCCTTCCAGGAGTCCCTGAAGCACAGCATGCTCTAAAGACTGAAAATAATACTTTACAATACAAGGTCCATGCTAAATGCTTAAATGTTTCTTATTTTATCTTCCAAAAATGCTCAGAAGAACTACTGTTGTTTCTGTTCTATGGAAAAGGAACCTGGTGCATAAGCAAGTTACACAAGGCCATCCAGCTTCTCAGGGACGAAACTGGAAAGAAGCCCAGTTATGTTTGTATCTCTGAGTTTTGGCTCCGTCAACACTATTAGGGACTGATACCAGGTGACCAAAATGAAAACACTGCAGTTGTTTCCTTAGAGATTTGCTTTGTCTCCACTCTCTGTGTCTTTCTCCCCAATAGCACAGCAAGTCTTCTGTGACCTCCTCTGCAGCCAGCCCAGCCTTCAACAAATGCAGTTCTTGTTCTTGTTTTGTGCTGCATGACATTACTATCACCTCATACTTCCCTCTTCTTATATTTGATCCTAGTTTAAAGAACTTGAAGGGATCTATTCTCTTCTTTTTTTCTGAATGTTCTCTGCTCTCAGCCTCTACTTTTCTAAGAAGCACTGACCTACTTTGTGCAAGTCTTTACAAAGGAAGGTCTGGGAGTCCTGTTTCCCCACACTGGTTCAATTTCCATTTCCAGCCTCTCTGCCTACTTTTAAAGTATGGTTTGGCTCCAAAGACATAATAAATTTACTCTCTATAGTTCAAGTTTATTCTTTTTTATAATTTTTCTTCAGTGTAATACCTTTTTTACCACATGTATTAGTACTTGTACCATTTGTGTCGATTAAGAAACATTTACTGAATAAATTTTTATTTATAATCATTCAATATTTTATTTTGCATTTTTCAACTGTGTACACACAGAAGACAGATATTTGCAGCCAAATGCAGTACAGTTCTGCAAATGCTAATTGATGTCCATGTATTTGCTAATTGGTCATTGTATTTGTTGTGTCAGGTAGACTAGACACTTGACCTCAAGAAACCCACAGTTATGTAAGAAAACTATATTTGCATTGAACGATAGACAAAATATGTTCCTTCCATACTGTAAAAAGAAGATAATTCTGACCTATACTAATGGGAAAATCTGATGAAAAATGGGCTTTGTGCTAAGGGTAGGCAGGGTTTTTGATAGTAGAAAATAAAGGAAGAATGTTATTCCATGTGGAAGAAACATCTTTGAAAACAATCATAGACTCTGAAGTATGAACCTCAAATGTCTAAATGGGTGGTAAGTAGGGTGGTTCAATTAGAACATAAGTTATTTGTCTCAGAACAGGGGAAAGATCTGAAGAGAAAGGTTTGGGTTCATTTGCATACGGCTGTTAACACTAGTCTAAAATTTATACAACAGAAATGGAATGATTTAAGGTGTTTGAAGTCTATATGTCTTTATCAAAGTCCAAAACCAAATTAAAATAGAATTTTGAGTATACAGGTTTTAAATTAATTCTAACAAGTTTATTTATAAGCAAATATAATGGAAGAGTCTTAATGTGAAAGAGAAATTTACCTGAAAGTTTTTGGTTATTTCCACTAAAAAAGATCCAGATCATGATTTTTATTATCAATTAATGCTTTTTTTTTTTCATGAGTGTGGCCTTTTATTCTAGTGAGAAATAATTGATGACTATTTATTAACAGTCATGGAGTCCAACCAATTTAGACTTTCAAAGGAGGACAGTGGGGTTGTTGAGCACAGAAGAGACTTTATAAATACAAAATACTTTATTTTTCTGTAAACAGAACAGTTGTTGTAATATACCAACTTACCAACTTGTGTATAGACCAAGAAACTATTAGAAATGTGTTTTTCAAGGAAATTTGTAATTGTGGGTACAAATTTGAGTATCATCCACATTAATTTGGAAGCTGTATCCTTGAGAATGGGTGAGAAGGTAGAAATTGGAGGAGGAACCAACAAAAGACGTGTAAAAGGAAGGATTAGGTAAGTAAGAGGAAAACCAGGAAAGAAAAAAGAGAACAAATGCTAAAGGAGACAATGTTTTAAGTTATAGGGAAATGTCAACCACGCCCATTGCTTTACAAATCTCAGTAGAAACAGCATGAAAGTGGAATATTAGACTTGGAAATTAAGAAGTCATTGGAGACTGAGGAGGGCACTAGATACATTATAATGATTAAAGAATTCTTGGAATGCTCTTGAGTAATCTGCACATGCCATCGAGCTTGGACTTTGTGAGGTCTGTCAACCATAATTAGTGCCTCTTTCACTAGTACAATAAAAATAATTCATAAGCAAAGAAAGATGAATATCACTAGATCTGTAGGCTTTTAATTTTGTGTACAAACAAGAAATAACAAATCCAATCACTTCCTGTTTCAACTCAAATCAAGAAATTTGAAATAGATTGTTATATAAAGATTTTTTCTACCCTTGTTGATACTAGCTATTACTTTATCTTCATACATCCCTTATCTTTATGTATCCCCAAAGCAAATGTATACACTCTAAGCTACTATGTGTCCTATGTTGATCATAGTGGCCACAATAACACTCCAATTTAGCTTTATGTTTAAATAGGTAACAATAAATTGAGAGTCTGTTTTTAAGTAATCAAGAAAGCAGCTTATAATTTTTCCAAGTGACTTATTAAGTGCTAGTAAGTGTTTCAAAATAATTAAAGTTTGCCAAGAGCTAAGGCAACTGCAAAAAAAAAAAAAACTGTCTATGAAGTTTGCAAAACTTGGGCTAGTTTTTAGGAGGAGAGGGAATCTCTAACAAAGGCATTGAAGAGAGAACAAAGGCATGGAGAGGGAGAGGTGCTTAATATGTATAGAAATCATATTTTTTTGCTAGCATTGCCATAACAAAGTACCACAAATTTGTCACCTGAGGAAATTTATCATCATCGTTAAGGTGGCTAGAAGTCCAAGAACAAGGTGTCAGCAAAATTGGTTCCTTGAAGGGCTGAGAAGAAATTTTTTCCATGTCTCTCTCCTAGATTCTGGTGATTTGCTGGAATCTGGCATTCCTTGGTTTCTGCTACATCAAGCTGATCCCTGCCTTCATCTCCATGAGATTTTGCTCTGTGTGTGTGCCCAAATTTCTTATTTTTATAAGGATGCCAATCTTATTGGATTAGATATCCACCCCATTCTAGTAGGACAATCTAAGTACATCTGCAGATCTGCAACCGCCTCATTTACAAACAAGGTCTTATTCTGAAGTATTGGGGACTAGGAATTCAGCATATGAACTGAGAGGACAAAAGTCAACCCAAAACAGCACTCAGCAAACAAAGGATTTTGACCAAGGCAAAAGAATTATATGCACGAAAAGTGGTAGAGATCATTGTAGTGAAAATTGAGACCAGAAAGGAAAGAATCTTGAGTTTAAAGTGATCAGACTTGATCCTGAAGAGTGCTAGCAGTAGTTCCTTTAAAAACACTGTAGCTACAAGGCCTTTCTCCAAATACAATGTCAACCAGAAGCACAGTCCATAGAATGGATAGAAAGCAGAGCCTCTCTGATTGAGTTAGATAGGAAATCTATCAGTGCCCATACTCCATTCCCTACTGAACATCATAAGAAATTTGGGGGCTCCCTGGAGAAGAGTTCAAAAATTTCTGCTTTAGAAAAGTAATCTAGAAAAAACATATTAGAGAGGAGTTGGAAAAAAAATAGATTACTGCACTAATATAGGAATGAGAAAATGAGGCCATATTGGGATGGGCCCAGTGAGAAAGAAGTTAATGAGTCTACTAATGCAAGTTACACAGTTTGTACAGTATTTGAATCATAGTAGAACACTGGAAGGAAGAGGAAATAATAATAGTAACATGATTAACATTGTTGATAAATAATTAAAGTGCATTATGTCTCTAAGCTGTGCCCTACTTGCCCAAGGTCACTAAACTATTACACTGAGATTTGAATATAAAGATAGGATGGCGATCTTCTTTATTATAGATCTTTACAATAGGTAGTGTTCTTTATTATAGATTGTTCTTGCTCTCAGAGATCACTCTAATATTTTGAATTCTAGTGAGAATACTAAAGAATATTAATACAATTTGTGGAATGTAAAGCATTTGTGTTTACGATAAAGGTGACCTTGTTGGCAGAGGTCCCCATGACAGGCAAGGGATCCCAGCCTCACACCAGGCTTCCCAGTCCAGAGTTCCAGAGACAAGAAAGGAAGTCCTCATAATTTCTGGTTGTAAAAACAAGCTTGGACTATAGCTAAGTCAAACAAAGGACTTCTGGTGTCCTAGGCAGTTTCTCTAAAGTGCCCATACATGGACTTTCTCTGACTCACTCCCTGTGAGCTCCACTGATGGGGAAGTACCTTGAAAGGAACCAGGGACATATAGGGAGAAACTGAATTGTCTGGCATCAGGGCAAGAGCTGGGGAATAGCTTTCTGACAAACAAAAATGCTGGCAGAGGCCATTGTTCTTTTTTGAGCCCCCCCCCCAAGAGTCACAGAGCCAGCAGGCAGGCACCATATCTGAACCGTATCAGCCTGGCCCACCCTGGTGATTCCCTGAGACCCTCCCCCACCCAACTTGCAAGCCCACCCAAACTGTTCCCAGTGGCTTTTCCATATAAATGACCTGCCTTGGCTCATGCTCCAGATGCTCCTAAATCTCTCAAACAAGCACCATTTGGCCTTGTCTTGTACATTTTACTAAGTAGACCACAGACTCAACTCTAGCAGCAGCCTACCTTGATCCCTAGCTTGCCTTGCTGGGGCACCTCTAAGCCCAGAACAAGTGGAACCATCTTCAAATCACTTTGTAGCTCATGCCAGGTGGTCCAGGGGAAGAACACAGGCAGTGGCTGACTTTGGTCTGAACCTCCAGGAAGGCCTCAGAACCAGTGTACCAGGTGGACAGCTTCAGATCATGTTAAAGCACCACTCAACAACCTCCATAAGTGATGCCCTCAAGGGTTAGACTCAGCGGGCACCAGAGCCATGCCAAAGTAAGTTCTGCTCTGTGGGGTGGGCCCCTGAACAGCTGATCCTCCACTGTTGCTGGTGGTTGAAGCCAATACTTTCAGTCAATAAGCCTGAGGGTAAATTAAATTTACCCTTCCATTAATGTGTCTATAGCATTCAAGGCTCAACTATAACAAGAGGGTGCACACAGACCACATGCAGTCATACCTGAGTGCTCAGCTTGGGTTGTCAGGGAAGTTGTGCTGTACCCCTGGACTGTGCAGAATACCTACTGCATAAGGCCACTCTACCAGGCCTGGGAGACATAGCAGCTCTACCTAACATATAGAACAGGGGAGCTGCCAAAATGAGAAGACAAATACACTTGTCCCAAATAAAAGAACAGAACAAAACCAGAAAAAAAAAAAGAGCTCTAAACAAGCCCGACTGGTATAGCTTAGTTGGCTGGAGCATCATCCTATAACCAAAAGGATGTGTGATAGATTTCTGGTTTGGGCACATACCTAGTTTGCAGGTTTTATCCTTAATCCCCAATCCCTGGTCCAGGTGAGTGCCTGTCCAGTATGATCCCCAATCAGGCTCGTATGGGAGCCAACTGGTTGATGCTTCTCCCTCACATCAATATTTCACAGTCTCCTTTCCTCTCTCTACAAAAGCAATGAAAAAATGCCCATGGATGAGTATAAGAAAAAGTTAAAGAATTAAACAAAAGAGAAAGCAATCTGCTAGATGCAGGGTTCAAAACACCGGTTATGTGGATGCTCAATTGTCTCAGTGATAACTTTAACATAGAGATAGGAGACAAAAATTGAACTAGAAAACATAAAAAAACAATCAGTCAGAAATAAACATTACATTAACTAAAATGAAGAATACATTACAAGGAAACAACCATGGGGTAGATCAAGCAGAGGATCATATCAGAGATTTAGAGGATAAAGAAGCAGAAAACACCCAATTAATTGGAACAGCAAAAAGAAAGAAAGAATCCAAATCAGTGAAGACAGTGTAAGAAAACTCTGGGTTAACTTCAAGCATACTAACATCAACATGATGGAGACACCAGAAGAAGAGAGAGAGAAAGACATAGAAAATTTATTAGAAAAACTAATGACAGAAGACTTTCCTAATCTGATGAAGGAAACAGACATACAAGTTCAGGAAGTACAGAGTCCCAAACAAGATGAACCCAACGAGGCCCCCAGCAAGGCACATCATAATCAAAATACCAAAGGTTAAAGACAAGAGAGAATCTGGAAAGCAGCAAGAGAAAAGCAGTTAGAACTCCCATAAGAATGTCAGGTGATTTCTCAACAGAAACCTTGTAGACCAGAAGAGAGTGGCAAGAAATATTCAAAATGATAAAAAGCAAGGACTTACAACCAAGATTACTCTACCAACAAAACTATCATTTTGAATCAAAAGACATAAAAAGAGCTTCCCAGACAAGAAAAACTTAAGGAGTTCATCACCACCAAACCAGTATTACATGAAGTGGTAAAGGGTCTTCTTTAAAAGAAAAAAGAAGAAAAATAAAATATGAACAATAAAAGGCAATAAATACATATCCATCAACAACTGAAACTAAAAAAACTAAATAAACAAACAAGTGGAACATCACAGACATGGAGAACATTTTGATGGTTGCCAGATGGGAGAGGGGTTGAGGGGTTTGGTGAAAAGATTAAGAAGTACAGATTGGTTGTTACAGAATAGTCATGGGGATGTAAACTACAGCATAGGGAATATACTCAGTAATATTCTCATAATTATGTGTGGTGTCAGATGGGTATGAGTTTTATTGGGATGGTGACTTAGTAAGCTATATAATGCCTGATCACTGGGAAGTACACCAGAAACTAATATAATATTGTATGTCAACTGAAAGTAAAAAATAAATGATTAAATCTAAAACTGAATAAATAAAGGTAAATTTTCTTCTACCACGCTAATTTGAGATAATGGCAAGACACCCATGAAGAAATGTCTCGGGGATCATTATAGGCATGAAAATTGTGTTCAAGACAAAAGTCCCATGGCCATCCCTTCTGACTCCACTTGTGACAGTGACCCCACTGTCACCCAAGGTTTAGTGCTTTGCTAGGAGGACACTCGGAACTCAGCATTAGTTGTCCTCATGGATGGTGATTATTGCAGCGACACAGTTAGGACACACAGCTGGATAACTGAGGGACAAAGATGTACCAGACAGCTTCTGGAGGAATTCATGGGCTCTCTTCTCACACTCTCTCTGTAGGTGTCACACTGAATGTTCTGTCCCTCCAACACGAAATGAAATGACACATGTGCAGTGTTTCTGCCTAAGAAAGTCTGTGTGGGACTCAGAGTTTAATAAACTGGAGCATGGCCAGCCACATACACATAAGCAGTCTCTACATATCCACAACTATCAAATTCTAGAATTTCAGAAATAAAGCTGATGTTCACCATAAATCACATTGCT
This sequence comes from Carollia perspicillata, assembly GCA_004027735.1. Classification (NCBI taxonomy): domain Eukaryota; kingdom Metazoa; phylum Chordata; class Mammalia; order Chiroptera; family Phyllostomidae; genus Carollia; species Carollia perspicillata. The sequence goes on along the minus strand of PVKM010026232.1, from coordinate 630 downwards.
TGTACAGTCTAGTTGGGTCTGTGTGGTAAAACAATCTCATCAGTTAATGATGGAGTAATCAGTACAAAAGCCAGGTTCCCAGATGCCAGCCAGTACTCATCCCTGTCAGCTGGTCCTTCTGAAGAGCTAGGCTGCTATGTTAACTCTTTGCTACACATCCTATAAAACAAGAGCCTGGAGTTACTCATGAAAGCTAAGTTACATGTAAGCTGTTAAATGAGAAATGTAGAAGAGAAGGAATTCTAGGGGTATAACCATGCCTACGAGTTTAACTGCCTGTATAAAAGTAGTAATACATTGTTTCTAAAATATGAGTTGATGTGGATATATAAAGCAGTATCATTTAAAGAATGAAATTTGTCAACTTTCTAACCCCTGAAAAATGAGGAAAAGACTGTCAAGTATAAAACATTTTTAAAGCCTGAAGGTGTTACGGGATGTCAAATAATAGTGGCAAATTGTAAAACATACAATATGGGAATGGCATATTTTTGTAACACAAGCAGAGAAAAAGGTCAGGAAAGTTAAGTTCAGTTTACCGTAACTTTCATAACCATGTAAATATACTTCCATATTTTTGCTTCACAGTCTAGTTTTTTAAAATTTAAATTATTTTATTGTTGTTCAATT
>PVKM010026231.1:0-19494 GCA_004027735.1 Carollia perspicillata | reverse complement strand
ACTTTGGGGACTAAAACTCCATCTGAATTTAGGAGCCATTGGATGATTAGGGCAGATTTGTGGGTTATGGAGGCGCTCCTGAGCAGGGAGCCCCTGTGTGGAGCTGGGACAGTCCTAGCAGGGGCAGGGTGCAGGTCTCACTCCGAGCAGAGCTGAGGGGCTGGAAGACGGAGCTGTGCACCACAGCGGGTCAGGGCAGTGCAGGGGTGGGGGTTAAATGAGGCCGTGGAAGGACTCCTTTCAGACCCACTGATGAAGTCACGAAGGGACAGGCAGGCCTGTTACAGAGCGGGGTCCCATCAACCAGGCTCAGCAAAGGGTTTGATGAGTCGGGGGCCCCACAGTGGACAGTTGAGACAGGAGAGCCTGCTGCAGGGGGTGGATTGGTTCTGGAGGCAGATACCTCGGGCATGGCCTTGGGAGGATCACTTTCTTACCAGAAAATGAAGGTAATAATGCAGTAGGTAACTCCGTAATATTTCCTGGTTGAATGAATTAGCCAGGATGAAAATTCATGAGTAGGAATATATGGGTAATTACTGGGATGACAAGTCAGTCTTTTAAATAGATTCATGAGAAGGAATATAGTCCTTTTTCCCTTGTCTCTGATGAATTGAGATTTTTTAAAATAGAAAATTCATAACTAAATTTAACTTTTAGGCCATTAACTGGGAATAAGAAATAGAATAGAAATTTTAAAGAGAGCTATTAAGTAGATAGTTATAAAACATTTGAATAAAAATTACTTTTTAAAAACTCTACTCTTAGGTTTTAAAAAGCCCTATAAAAAACTATTATCATAGGTTTTTTACAGCTGTGCTTTGAAGGAAGAAGAATGAATTAATTTTAAAAGACATACATATTTTACATACTTTTAAAAATTAAACTTTGAATTTGTGCTTTTCTATTCTTTGTATCCAGTCCATTCCATACCTATTACTAATTTCAAACATCTAGAAATATTTTGGAGGAAAAAGTACTGTACTTTAATTCTGGTCTAACGCACAAATGGCCTCAGTCATTGGTAGGAGGGTCAGGCCATCCTGTCCTTTCTGACCAGGCTCCTGATTTCTAGCGCGTGTCTGGACCCTGGATGCAGACCTGGTGGTGTGGAGCAGCAGAAGCTGGAAGCTCAGGCGCAGTGGGAAGAAACTCAACATGCTGGCCAAAGGCAGAGGTGCTGGGATTTTATTTACCAGCTTGGTCCCACATCCTGCTCCTCTCTCTACTGATTCAGAGGTTCCCTTTGCCTAAGTTTTCTTGTCTGTAATGATAACGATTCCTGTCTTGTAGAGCCTTTGGGAAACTTAAGCGTCAAGTGTCTGGCATGGGGTAAACCTTCCAGAGTAAGTCCTATTATAACTAAAAGGCCTGGCTTCTAAGTCTCTGGGCCCTCACTTTTCTCATCTCTCCTCGGGCCTTTCAGGGCGGGTGGAGGCTCAAGAGAATGCACTGTGAAGACTGCCGGGCTGAGCACATGTGCAGAACCCAGGCGGGGCCTGCGCTTGCGACCGCTTTAGGATGCTAAGGCGGACCATTAGACCTGCTCTTTCATGAACTCCCTCCGTGGCCCTGAAAGACATTCTAAAGCCATTTTGGGACAGGTTGCCAACTTCAAAGCTTTGGAGGGTGCTGTGAGAACCCAGGCAGGTAATTTGGGGGGGGGGGGAGAGACCACGGAAGCTCTTCTCCTGTAGCACCTGTTATGGCCCTTGTGTCTGTTTCATAAAGGACTTGGAGGGAACCCAGCTTTCAGAAAGCTGTTCGCTGCTTCTCTAGTTCTCTTTCTTTCTTGTAGGTATTGAGTCAACAAATGTTTGTGGGTATCTACCATGAACCAGACATTATGCTTGTTGCTGGGGGCAGAGTGGTGAATAAAAGGGAAATTATCTCTGTCTTATGAGATGCACAGATTTTACAGAAGACTCCAGTGAAAACATGATTGCAAATTACGATTAAGTGCTACAAAGAAAAAAAATGCAACCATGAGTTAGAACCTCAGGCAATAGCTCCTGAGATCACTCATTCTGGGAAGCTGTCCTCTAGGGTGTGGCGTTTCAACTGATACCTACAGGACGGATTGGACCACTTGGCACATTTTAGATTCTGATAAGTCTGTAGGGGAAAACTGTAAAGGATTTTGAAATGGGCAGAAAAAACCCCAAACAAGCAAACACAGACACAAAAATTTTACAACTCTGTAAATTATTAAAAAAACTGATAAAAATACAAGTATTTCTTGTCCATAGAAATGTGAATTGTATCCAGTATAATGCAGTTGATTATCATTCTGAAGATACTGAGCAGTGCTGCCAGTTTTGTATCTATTTATAACCTTTTTTCAACCCCGGCTGGTGTGGCTCACTGGATTGGGTGCTGGCCTGTGAACTGAAAGGTCACTGGTTTGGTTCCTGGTCAGGGCACATGCCTGGATCGCAGGCCAGGTCCCTGGCTGGAGAGCCCAGCAATGTTTCTCACACTGATGTTTCTCCCCCTCTCTTCCCCTCTCTCTAAAAATAAATAAATAAAATATTTTTAAAAAATAATTTTTTCAGCATTTTATGACTATAAATGTGACAGTAATTTATTGTCAGAAATTACTATAAACTGTGACTAGAGTCATTTCTTAAATGACTATAGAATTTTGGATTCTCTTTGTAGCTTCTTATGTCTGAACATGTGAGCTCAGCTCTTTATGTATCTCTAAGATAATTTGTCTGTAATTCATAAAGGACTTTATTTTTTTAATCATTTACTTTCATTGTTGACACCTTTGCAGATGTCCCCATTCTGCCCTCCCCCCCTGCCCTGTTGCCTGCTTCCCCCCTAACTCTGCTCCCCCCTCCCTCTGGCTATCACCACACTGTTGTCTGTGTCCACGGGTTACACATACATGTTTTTGGTTAATCCCTTCAGCTTTTCTTCCAGACCGCTCCCCTCCTCTCTGACTGCTGTCAGTCTGTTCCATGTATCCATGCCCCTGTTTCTATTTTGTTCATCAGTTTATTTTGTTTATTACATTCCACGTGTAAGTGAGATCATATGGTGTTTGAGAAATTACTTCATTTCTGAGGGAGTATGTAATGTTTTCCTATGTCTGGAGCATATTAGTAAATCAAATTATAAAGTTTCTTAAAGGAGTTCTGTCTGATTGGTTTACAGAGATAATTAAACACAAAAATGGAATATTCCTAAAATTTTGAGAAAATAAGCAAATTGAACGTAATTAGATTTCAAGTATTCTTAAATGTGTTATTTAAAAATATATTATTCATATAAAATCTAACTCAGTAATGCTTTAAGAATCTGAGTATACAAATGAGGCAAATCCTTGGCATGTGAAACTAATTTAATCTAAAACTCGAGTTTGAAAAGATAGTTGTCCCTGATTTATTGATACTAAACAAAATGCTTAAGTCCTTGTGTTTGCCTCTCATAAACTAAAACAGATCTATTGATCAAGTATGCTAATTTTGCCCCTCTATAATGTTCAAGATTATGAAAAATATGTTTGTGTTTAAGTCAATTGAGGGATTATTTTGATGATCTTTTTATTTCAACAGTAGTTATGTTTTATATTGTCATCTTAACGATAATTTCCACGATTGTTAGATAACAAGATTATGTGATCATTTCAAATTGCATTAATTAATAGATAATTTTTAGAGACCTAGATGCTTTTAAAGTAAGACATATTGAAACATTGATCGTATTGAATGATCTCATGAAGAGTCTGGACCTTTGGCTACAAATAAAGGATAAAGATTATTTAAGGGTCTTAGAGTATTTAAACCAGAACCACAGATATTCCCAAAAACCTCCAAACCCCAGAAATTCCCAAAAAGAAAGAAAAGCTAAGAGTTCTTACAGTAAAAATTGCGTTCTTGAGAAGAATCTGTCCTGCATTCTTAGCCTATGAATTGGTGAGATAGTAACGCCCTGGATGACCAGTAGTCTGGATAATGGATGTCAAGTGGTCTGGACATGTGAACATTCTCTTCTTAGTCCTTCAGGTAACCAGAGGATTGCCTGGAGGTTTGATGTATATACTCAGGCATTGACACAGGACTAGAAAGTTCAAAAGTTTACATTTCTGGGCTAGTTAAAACAAGAACAGAATCATTTCCTCATGCCTCAACCTACATAATTTTAGTAATTTAGCAGCTTGATTATGGTGACTCCATTTTGTTTCCTCACTCTGTTCCTCAATCATTAAGCATAATTTTATATACTTTGGTTTATTTTTATGTGCTAGAAAGGCTATGTCTTCGGTTCAGGTTAATGAATGTGTTGTATTTTGCCACATTAAAAAGGGATGTGTGTGGCTTATAGGAAGTTGTATGATAAGCTTTGCTAGTCTGCTAATGTGCTCCTGTATGACAGATAGTTTTTAAATCAACCTTGCCCCTTTTTCTTTACAGATCGTGCACAGTTTTCTTTATAAAAATGCTACTGATTAAGCCACACTAACATCAATACTGACAGAGAAGTACATCTGTGTATTTCTTTGTTGTTTGCAAGGAAAAATAGTTTTGCCCTCAAGCAGCGGTTTCAGACTCTTTTTGGTCGCTGCACCCTTTAACACCCTTGGGACTTAATGAGAACGTCAACTTCTGTTCATGTACATTCTAAGTATCCACATTTACTCTGTCAAAAATGGAAACTGGGAAATTTTAAAAACACACACGTATCGTTTCATTTGAAGATGGCAATGATAAACTCATTGTGTGCTGAGGGAGGCAGAACACGCCATCCCCTAAGTTGCCGCTTGGGCGTAAGGATTATTTGGAGCTGGAAGCAATTGAGAAGCAGTTACAGGGAAAGCTCTACCCTCCCACATTTTTCTAAAAACAGACCATAAATTTGTAATGGTGTCCTTTCTCTTCTCTGTAATAGGAAGGACAGAGACAGCTCTTGGTAATTATTGGCCCAGAGATGGCACGGGAGGAATCTACATAACGAATCTTGCTGAACTTAGCCACCATCTTCCGTCAGTTTCCCATATATTTGCCTCACCAGGTTTGTCACCCCTAACAGCTCAATGTTCTTCTCCTTTGTCTTGTCACTTCTCTAAAAATGTGCTGTTCTTTAATTAAGATGCTATGTAAGCCCACGTACTAAGCACCCTTCTGAGCTGCTCCTTGCTGAGTACTCCCACATGTATGCAGAATGCCCATGTTAATAAACTTCTGTTTGTTTTTCTTTTGGTAATCTGCCTTTTTTGTCAGTCTAATTTACAGGGCCCCAGCTGGAGAACCTAGAGTCGGAAGAGGAAAAAGTTTTACTTTCCTCCTCATAACATAAATAATAAAATTTTAGAATTATTATTATAAAATCAACTCTGACCTTCTGGGCCTCGTGATCTGTTTCAGACTATTAGAAGCATAATGGAGGAAAACAAAGAACAAACAAAAGCAAAACTGAAAGCAAACTGTGTTTGCCTGGGTTTATAATACATGAATCTGAAAAAAAAACCCACAAAACAAAAAAGCTATGAAATGTGTGAAATCTTAGTAGGGTTCACAAAATTTCATTGGGCTTACATCCTTGGTCAACTGTTTAATGGCTTTGCCTACAATACAAAGGGCCATTCTTCACTTTCAGTGTCACATTCTGTGTTACCAAAGTCATCTCAGTGATATGTGTTGGCTTCATGTTCTTAATTATTTAATGGGGAATAAAAGGGTTTCCTTACTTATGAACGAATTGAGGCTAAAAATAGTAATATTTTCTAAGTTTATTTTAAATGTTTTATTATCGGTTTGATTAAATAGGTAACCAAGTTACCTTAGGCACCATGATCCTACCATAACCAAGTGTTTAAGTCTGACAACTTTGATATTAACCTTCCCCAAATCAGATCAAAAATGTGGAAAAAAATAGGATTACTTTTAGGATATCTTTATACCTAAAACAGAAGGTCCTAAAACATCACAGACAATGATGAGCAGAAAAACAATTCTGTGATTCTTCAGAGAAGGACTCAAAGTAATCATTCAGTTTGACATGTTGCATTGAAAAGTTTCATGGGAAAAACTGTCAAATCTGAAGAGATGTTCAGAAATTGGAGGCTTCTTGGGAAGTCTCTGGAGACTTGTCAATGCCCTTGGTGCCCACAGTGTGTTTAATCTCTGGGGACACTGATCAAATGCTTCTGTAATAGTGCTGCCCACCTGTGTTAGAGTTCTAGGATATCAGGCAGCAACGGTCAACTGTTATTAGTCAAATTCCAGCCATTATTTAAAATGTTTTCTGGCCATGTTCTTTAATTTGAATCTAGCATCTTCTGAGCCAGGGGCTTTTAATGGGGGATGCACATCAGACTTACCAATAGAGTCAGTCTGATGCGCATTAATTGATATGATTATATGATTATTATTCTTTAGCCCGTTGATGTGACATTATATTAACTGATTTTTTAATGTTGATCTAGCCTTGCATACTTGGAATAAATCCTACTTACCATTGGTGTATAATTCTTTTTTTTGTAATGTTGGATTTGCTTTGCCAATAGTATTGAAACTGGAAATGCTGGTGTTCATGCTGCCTGTCACCTACCAGACCCAGTAAGCAGAGACAGGGATTAAATCTTTATTGGGTGCTTTATTCAGATGGCCAGAGATCTGAGAATATGAGGGTTTGTACCCTTACAGACCATCTTAAATTCCATTTTAAACTGACCTTTTTTTATAAGAAGAAAAGTGTAGGTAACGGGTTTGGAATTCGGAGAAAAAGTTAATCAGATAAAAGCTGCAGCATTCTTTCATCTGTGTCCTGGACTGAGGTCCTGAGCAGTGGTCTTTATCTGTGTCTCCGGCAGTGGACGTCTAGTCCTGGAGCACAATGGCTCAGATACTATCTTGATTGCTTGCAGTCCTGCTGGGGCACAAAGTTGGAAACTGTTTATGGTCTCCAGGAGTCAGGGTGAGTCATATCTTTAGTTCCTGGAAAAATAGCTTATACATGCATTGATTACTAAGCTTATTAGCTATTACCTAAACTAAAATTTTCAAACATTTGAGTCCTCCATCAGTATTTTGTTGGGGATTTTTGCATCTGTGTTCATGAAAAACATTGGACTGTGGTTTTCATTTTGTATAACATCTTTACCTGGTTTTGGTATCAGAGTGATGCTGGCTTCATAGACTAAGTTAGGAAGTATTCCCTCTGCTTCTATTTTCTGGAAGACACTGTGCAGAAATGGCATCATTTCCTCCTTAAGAGTGTGATAGAATTCACCAGTGAAACCATGTATGTCTGGTGCTTTCTTTTGTGGAAGGTTACTAATTTCCAATTCAATCTTACCAAGGCCTATTGGCAAGGTAAAACAACACTGTTGATGCACCTACATCAATAATCAGGCCAAACCAGAGACCACCCTTATGCGGTGATCAGAAATAATCTTTGAGATCATTATGGTCACAAGGGAAATTCTAGGAAAAGATTTTTGAAGACTTTGAAATGGGAAAAAAATTAAGACAGGACTTGTGGATGTTCTATGCAGGTTACCCATCCAGGTCATCTCTACCTTTTACTGGCTTTGAGCTGTTTTTACAACTCCATAGTTTGTAGAAAACAGATAACTTATAAAAAGCTGATAGTAGATAATTCCTATCCACAGAAATACAAATTCTGTTAGGTGAGATACAGCTGCTTATTGCCATGTAGATATTGGCCAATTTTGCTGGTTTTAGATCTAACCATAAATGCTTTTCAGTATTCTTTTATTATTATATATGCATGGTGTTTTGAATTTTTCTTTTAATTCTTTAAAGTCTTCTTCAACATTCTACTGGTTAGAATCTTTCACATGTGTTCATTTCACATTTTATATGAAAGCAAGATTTTGCTTTTATAAAAAAAAAACTATCTTTCAACAAAAATAATGGAAACTCTTCCCAGAAAATGTATTGAATATATTCACATCAAACATCACCTACAATTTAGGCATCTATAGCCCTGTAAACTCATTAGTAAAATCCTGAGAATTCTCCAAAGGCAGGCTGAGATGACTTGATCTAATTATTATTTATATTTTTTTACCTATGAAACTGAGTTTAATGGCAGGAAGGACAGTTTATACATTTGGTTAGCACATCATATATGTCTTATTAGGAATGAGTAGTCTTTTTTAAATTTTTTTAAATTTATTGATTTTAGAGAGAGGAAAGAGAGGGGAGAGAGAAAGGAGAGAGAGAGAGAGCAACATAGATTTGTTGTTCCACTTATTTATGCATTTATTGATTGATTCTTGTATGTGCCCTGCCCAGGGATGGAACCCACAACTTTGGTGTATTGGGATGATGCCCTAACAGACTTAGCTACCCAGCTAGGGCTCCTGGGTAGTCTTAACTCACATTTCCCATTTATTCAGAGAGATGGAGGAAATTGGGTTACTGTACTAGCAGTATTAGGATGGAATTTTTGGCTGGAAGGAATTTTGGAGCTGAACCTGTACAAAATTCAATGAAACGTAAAAAAAAAGACTATTAAATTATCCTGAAGAATCCTGATTTTCAGTGTAGCCTCAGATGCAAGGTTACAATAGTAAGTGATAACATATTTCAAGGAGTGCCTTGGAAAGAACCCAGGGTGAAAAATCAGGTGACCTAATTTCTGGTGTTGGCCCTGTCCTTGAGCAGCTTTAGGTGGGTCCTTTGAAGATTTGTGTCTTTAAATGACACAGTGGGATGACTGCTCTACTCTTCTTGCAGGGTTGGGCGAGAGTCAAGTGGGATAATATGTGTTAAAGTATTTTAAAATACTGGGAAATGAATGAACACTATTCAAATTATAAAAGCAAAGTCTGTTTACTGAGAGCTCACCAGAGTACAGAGTCACAGTAACAGGTGTGGCAAACACTCGAAGCAGGCAGAGGAGGAAAAATTTATAGTGGACAAAAATGACTGCTCACGTGTACCCCAATGAGTGCTTCTGGGCAGGAGAAGCTGGAGGCACTAAGCAGAGGCAGACATCCCAAGTGCCTGGTTAGGGGAGCACATTCGGCTCTCTCTGGTTGGCCCTAAACTGTAGGCAGGGACAAAGGCTAGGGTGTCTGTCAGCTATTGAACAAGTCCTGGCCATTTGGGGCTGATTGTTCCAGAAGCTATGTTTTAGCTTCCTGGATTGTCACTAGAGATAGCCACCTGGCTCCTTACAACAGGCTGCTTCCTGGGTGTTTGTTGTAGATAAGGGATTCATTTCCTGGCATGCTGAGGCAGGTTGTAGGTCAAAGTTGTGTTTTTATGTATGTTCTGGCTATTGTCCTTCGGTATATTCAATTTTTCAGTGTGTATGCTATAAAATTATGAATATGTGATTAAACTTATTTTTGAGACTAATATTCTAGATTTATTAATATTCTTTTTTCAAAAAAGATTTCATTTATTTACTTTTTTTAGAGAGAAAGGAAGGGAGAGAGAAAGAGTGGGGGAGAGACATTGATGTGAGAGAGAAATATCAATCTGTTGCCCATTGTCCGGGGACCAAACCTGCAACCCAGGCACTTGCCCTTGACTGAGAGGTGAACCTTTGACCTTTCGCTTTGTGGGAAGATGTCCAAGCAACTGAGCTACACCAGTCTTAATATTTTTAATATGCTTAAAGAAAATCTGAAAATATTACTTGAACTAAGTAGACATTCCCAGAAACTTCCTTGAGAAAGCAACAGATGTTACTATTTAAAGATTTCCTTTAAATCTACTGCCAGGAAAGCTGAGTAGGTTTAAGTGTGAATTTCTTTTCCCAGATCCTGGCTCAGGGCAGGTGGAGGGGGAGGGGGAAGCAGCTGCACAGAATTGATATCCCCAACGTGCTCTCTGCTCATTCCCTAATTTTTATAACCAGAACCACAGAATTGGAAGGGGTTAAAATGTGACTTGTCCAGCCCCTGCCCTGGAAGAGGATTTGTAAATTGTTTTTTTAAAAAGTTCAATTAAGACCAGAATACCATAATCTTACCTGGCAGCTGGTTATGGGATTAAACTTCTAGAAAAGTCAAGTGGAAAAGACAGTCATGAAGGAATGAGATGAGAAGCGGTGCCTGTGGGGCTGACAGGTTCATCGGAGATATTTCAGGGTGTGAACACACATCTGCTACACGGCTGTCCTGGTACCATCACTGCCTGACTTCAGCAGGCATTGTATAGACTGAGTTAAATCAGCTAAGGGCCTCCTCACCAGATGTTTCCACTTTTCTGAATTGGACATCACAGCTACATGCATTTAAAAACCTTTTGGCTAAACACTTTCATTCCTCCGTTTTCACTTCCTTAGCAGCAGGCATCTCCAAGTATTTTTTCAACAAACTTAAAAAACACACACTCAAACCTACATAAAAATTACAAGTGACAGGACAATGAAACATTTTTTCCCTGAACTATTTGAGGATAAATTGAGATCATAATACTCCCATCATGCCCAAATACTTCAGTATGTATTTTTTACAAACAACAACTTTGACCTCCTTCACAACCATAAAATACCTTTCAAAATCAGGAAGTTATAGAACACTGATGCCTTACACACTGTGTAATAATACATTCCCTAAGATTACCACTATCTAATCCTCAGACTCCTTTTAGCATTAGCCCTTAACCCCAAGTTTAGCAAGATGATGGATATAAGATTAATAGAATCAAGTAAATAGCTTTTCTAAGTTAGTAATAGCCAGCTATAAGATGTGATAAAAATATTTTTCACACTGTAGCAAAAATTATACTATTTCAGGAATATAACCCTAACACACTCAACAGAAAATATACAAAAGATGTTCCGTTCAGGGGAAATGTCATAAATTTAGGCATTTCCTTTTAGTCACCCAGAAATGCCCCCACAGATGAAAGGAGAATAGAAAAGAAATGCAAACTCCATCACATGAAACATGAAGACATTTAAAATCCTAATCCTCTAAATGGGAGGAAGTGCTCTGAAAGCAGTAAAAATCTCGTGGAGTGTAGGGAGTCAGAGTGTGCAGTTAAAAATAGATAAATAAAGGACTTGCAGAACAATTTCTATAATACCATTAAGTTTATGTGTTAAAAAACCCACATAAAAGTGACACTACATTGTTTGACCGTGCTATGTGTTTTCTATGAGAACACATGCATGAATTTCATTAAAAATCTGAAAGGATCATATGAAATTGATAAGAGAGTTACCTCTGGGAAGCAGGAACAGGGATGGGTGAGGTACATGTGTTCAAGAGGAACATTAGCTTTGTCTATTGTGCTTTAGTTTTTTGGAATTGCTTTAAAATGTACTTGTATTGCTTATGCAATTAAAATTCAGTTAAAAAGCTAACTTTAAAAGTTACTTTTTTTTCTCCTGTTGTCAAGCAATAGAAATCAGATCAGGCCAACTTCTTTTCCTTTCATGTGTCTATGACCGACTTCAACTTGCAGAAATGTAGCTGAAGATGGTCTGACGTATTAAACAACTCTGGGAGAAATAAAAAATAATTGGGAAAATAGCTCTTACAGATCACTACAAAAAATTCATGGCTCAAATAAAGGTGAGACACAGGCTGGATACAAAGGAACTTAGACAAAAGTTTAAAGCATAGTGTGGGCTAGTTTGGGCTTCCTCACAGCATGGCTGCTGGGTTCCCAGAGTCGGTGCCCTAAAGGAGCCAGGTTGAAAGGCATGACATTTCTATGGTTACCTAGTCCCTGGGGTCCCTTAGCATCAATTCTGTCATACTCTGTTGGTTAAGACTATGGCAAAGTCATCCCAGATTCAAGTGAAGGAAACTGTTGCCTTGTTAAAGGAAGCTTCAGGATCACATCACTTAAAGGGAAGGGGGTGCATTTGAGATCTTGCTTCCCGACATACATTCCCGACATATCGTCAATTTGGCTCAAGTAGTTATAAAAATTCTCTACAGGTCTGGATGTTTTTTATGTCAACTTTTATTTGGTGTAGTCAGCAGGATTCCGAAGAAGCCCGTGCAGGACTACCATGAAGATTTGACCCAGTGCTAGGTACCCACATGGGTTCACTGAGCCCCACTGGCTCCCAACTTCACATTGGATGAACTTGGTGAGCTCCTAGAAGACAAGGACTTTAAAGGTCATTGATTGCAACCAAGATGGTTTTGTTTACTAGAAAGAACATTAAATAAAAGACACTCTCCCATCTCATTGAAAAGAACCTATCAGGCACCTAACCACAAATGGACATCTACTCCTGTCTCACTCGCTTGCCTCCACCTACAACAGACACCAAAGACTCCTCGAGGATGAGAAGCCACTGACACCAGAGGCGGACGGCTACCCCACCACCCCAAAACATTGATAGGTCTGTATACCTATGGATTGATACTGAATTCAGAAACCATTTGTTTGATTTTCTTTACCTGTCAACTAATGGTATTAATCATAATAATAGTTACACTTGTTCTTTGGGTTTTTCGATATAGTCCAACTGCTTATGATTACTGAACATGGGATACCTTTAATGTTCTTTTTAATGGCTTACATGAATGGTATACTAGATCCAAAATACAGAAAAATGAGATGGATGGAAAAATTTGGATCGTGATAGTTCACAGGATACAAATGATCCAGAGTGTGTTATTCAGTGAAGGCCATATGCCCTGACTGCCTTTCGTTCACTTGCCCTTCCCTCTTGGAAACATTTGGCCTTGACTCACATACCACAGTTATGGTATGGTGGCATCCCCAGTGACCCACTTTGTTAAAAAAATGTATTTTATTTATTTATCTTTAGAGGGGAAGGGAAGGAGAGAGGGAGAGAAATATCAGTGTATGGTTGCCTCTTACGTACCCCCACCCTGGGAACTGGCCTGTAACCCAGGCATGTGCCCTGACTGGGAATCAAGCCGTGGTTGTTTGGTTCGCAGGCCCACACTCAATCCACTGTGCTACACCAGCCAGGGCCACTATTTTAACAAGACAACATTGAGAAGTCCTAGGAACGAGCCTTCCGGGTGCTGTGAAATCACTCTACCTCACTGAAAGGTTGGTCATCCGTGCATTCTTCAGATCAATTTATGACGACAATGGAGAATTGCGTAGGCAGGTGGGGTGCTGTAGTAAATTATAAACACCTAACTGGGCAGGTGATGGTGGGTAGTCACCCCTAGGCCTGTAAAGAGGTTTATCTTTGTGTTAAGGAAGCCCTGTCCATTGTTCTCGTGCAACTGGGTTAACACATCTTTGAAATGCCAGAGTAATCTCCTTGTTCAGAGGGAGGTGTAACCACCCCCAAGAGAGCACATAACCTTGTTAACTATCCTGTACCTTGTCGTCAGCTACCTATTTGTGATCTTCCTTACATTCTCTCCTTGATATACAGGCACACACAATAGGGCGCGGCAGAAGTACCGCCTGCCTGAGTGTCTGGTAGGGTAACAATATGAGTGTAATAATTCGTAGCTTTAATTTGAACATTTCACCTAAAATGTCATATGGTGCGTTTGAATGTGATATTGTTATGTTACACAATTATATGCTTATGATTTTGTAATAAAAGAGGGGCATTATTTGGGCCAGACCCTGTATAAAACGGCAAAACTGTTATTCTCCAGAGCATTTGACATCTTGCTCCCCAGCACGTTGTCATTTTGGCTCAAACAAACTCTTATAAAAATTCTCTTTAAAAAACCCTGAGAAATGGGAGATATTGTTGGGTTGCTTTTGGAAATTACAACCTGCAGCTTAACTATATGCAAGAGAGCATTTGAAAAAAATCCAGACACTGAGCTTCAAAGACAAAGAGAAACACTACGTTATCCTTTATGAAATGAGTTTAATAAACAGTGGACTTTTCAATAGACGATCCCATGCTTTCAGAATCTGGATTTGGTGGCTTGAAGAATAAAGAAAATACAACATTCTGAAGCAGATGTTATTAAGTCTATTGCTAAATTGTACAGTATGTAATGATGTGCAAAAGAAATGTGTTCTGTGAGAGGCCTCTGGGTCAGACAGGCTCTGGAGCCAGGCATAACTTTCAGGTTTGTGTTATGTTAATACCCACTGATTCCCGCTATTTTCCTCTTTTCATTGGTTAGGTATACCTTCTCCCCCCCTTGCATGCTTCTCTTTGTCCTGTTGCTTCTAATCTTGGCTCTTCATTTTTTTTTTTTTACAAAATGCTTTCAGTCCCACTCTGCTGGCTCCTACCTTGCACTTAGCTATCTTAGCTTGTGTTTTTCTACATGAGATTCTGGCTAAGCACCAGTGTGTTTCCAGGTCCTCCTGTGCTCTAAGGTTTTGAGGCTGCACACTTGTGTTTTGTTTCTGTGTCTTTGGCCCATACTTCTGGATGGGAACTTTCAATTCCTGCTGCCAGCTTCTCAGTGTGGTCCCCTTGGCATGTAAGTCCAGCACAGCTGCTGCTGCAGAGTCAGCTGTGCTCAGCTGTTGAGAAGGTCATTCCATGCGGCCCCCACATCTCTCACTACCTTTTCCAGGAGAAACTCCCATGTGTTCTTGGTCAAGGTCTCTGTGGACTCACCCACTTTGTGAAATCAAATTGCAATGAGTATGATAGGGAATGAATGGTGGTCCACTGGCCCAGTGTGCAGAGGAGCCATATGCTGAATAGATGCCGCTGAAAGGGTTCTCAGTCACCCATGAGGGCTTTCTTCCTTTCCTGGCTCTCAGATCATAGGGTTGATCAAGATTTCTGTGGGCGCTGTGCCCTCTCAACACATGCCCAGGAGCCTAAGCAGCCAGAAGGACATTTAAGGCCAGTGGCATTTGGGTCAGACAGTATTGCTAGGCATGGTTGTTAAGGTCATACTTAACATTTTCTTTTTCCTGTCTGTTGCAGGGTAGAAAAATGAACTGATCCAACAACCATCTGGACTACTTTTAGATCTCAACCTTAGCCTCAGAAGGATTTCTAACATGACCTCTAATGTTGCTGCTATAAAATTGAGACCTTTCTGCAGATGCTGTTCCTAAATCCTTTGCTCTTGCCCCTCTTTCCCTGTGCACAAATGACCATTATGGCCATAAGACAAAGTTCTGCTTATTAATAAAGTAACTGATTTTGGCATCTGAAAACTAACAGAAATTAGAACTCTAGAGTAAATCATTGACTAGACCAAATGAATTTAAATCAATCACCTTTCTTAATTTTTTAAAGAGGGTTCAATTTTATGTCTCTAGTCATCCTTTGATTGTTCAGTCTTTAAATTCTGTGCATCAAAGTTTTAATCCAGAATGAACACAAAGTGCTCTGGGCCACCTCCCCAGACAATCAAAGCGTGCTTTGGGAGTACAGGTGAACTTGTGCAGTCTCCTGCTGGGAAATCATCAAAGGCTCACCAGAGTCACCACACCTGCTGCTGTTTGGCTTCCTGGGCCAGTGCTTGCCCTTCACCAGTGTCAAAGATAACATTTATTGAGAGCTTACATGTATTTGCCTGATCTCTACACTTTGCATGGCTTTCTCAGAATGGGCTATATTATGACTAAGTGTTCGTTGTGTTGCAATGAAGTCACACTTCTGAAATACTGGCTACATTAAGAGAATGATTGCTTAGGTAGCTATTCTTACTATAAATACTCTTGCCATCTCCATTCATTCTTGCACTTTTAAAATAGATTTGTTCACCATTAACAGTTGTTTTTTTGATGCGAGTCTGTTTGCTGAATGACAAATCCCACTTCATGTTGGATAATGCCAGGTGCTGGCCCCGTTTGAAAGGGTGAGATGGCTCTTTCTCAAGGCCCATTCCAGTTTGGCCTTTCTGTTGTGACCAGTGATGGAGACACCTGTCCAACAGGAAGCAGACAGAAATCCCAGCTGAGTCATGTGTGAACTTGGGTCCTCTGACCGGCTCAGATGACCATGCATCACAGGTCCAGCCGCCCCTGGGCCTGATCTGAACCAGTGACCTCGAAACCAGAGTTTTCTTCCCAACCTGATGGAATGTCCTGTCATGTGTTATTCTTATTTTTAAATGCTGGCTCAGCTTGCAGACTTCCATACCCTCAGCACCCGTGTCATGGTCAGATGGGTGGAAGAGAACCCAATTGCCCATGGACCTAAATTTTCCTGCGACGTTTCCTTTTTATCAAAACTAGTGGAGGAGTAACTGCTTCACTCAGGAAGATTAGCTCCCCAAGAGGCCTGACTAGGGACTGGTTCCACATCACAGGCTTCAGCTTGAGGGGCAGGGGAGGGGAAGGCTAGAAAGTGTAACAGGACAACTGGTAGCTGCCTTTTGCCCCCACCTCCGCCTCCAAGCTGTTCCCCCGCTGGGCCTAACTGATCCCTACTCAACCTTGCCCCACCCCCACTCCCTCAGTGGGACTTAGGAGAAAACAACCTGGGAACCATCAGGAAAATGGTGATAGGAGCGGACCTATGTCTTGATTCCCCTCTTAAACTCTCCTTTCCATAATCCGGTCGTGCACTTGCACTTCAGTCTGTCTATAAGAGGGTGGTCCCCAGGCCTGCGCACTGACATTTTAACCCTGGGCCTAGTTCAATCTCAGGGCCTTGCTCCCAGGGAAGATAATCTGCCCTGCAAATGCAGGCCTGCCAGGTTTTGGGGATTCCCTCTTTGGTGCCAGAGCCTCCTGTCTGCTAGGACAGTGCGAGTAGCTGAAACTGCCCCATGTCTTACTAGGATGCGAGACTGCTGATGGGGACCCCTGTGCTTCTCAGTCATACCCTTACCACCTCAGGAGTCCAACCACTTGAGGAGTGTTCCCAGAAGTTGGACAGATGAGAATTGTATTACTGGTCAAGCTGGACTGGAGACCGGGGCTTGGACCTGAGTCCCAGAAGAGGCTTTTTACAATATTCCCCAGCCCCAAATTGAAATTGCCCGTTGGGTCACAGGGTGGACAAGCACAGAAATCAGCCTGATAGGTTTTTCTGATGAGGGAGATTGAGTGCATGTATCTGAAGAAAGGCAGACTTCTAGGACCAAAAAAGTCTAGAACAACTACAATCTGGGAATTTTTCAACCCTCCTCCTCCTCTTCTGGGAATGAATGACCAAAGAGGGAAGAGAAAGCATAAGTTTTTTTCCTAATATTTATGAAGGCAAGAGTTTCTATTTTATAAGCTACAGTGGGTTGAATAGTGCTCCCCCCACTGCCCAGTTCACATCCACCCAAAACCTCAGAATGTACTCTTATTTGGAAATTGAGTCTTTGCAAAAGATCTTGATGTAAAATCATTTGTATTCAGGGTGGGCTCAAAATCCAATGACTGGTATCCTTATAAGAATAGGAGAGGACACAAAGAGACACAGACAGAGAGAGCAGGTGAAGGCAAAGACTGGGGTCATAAGGAACTGGAAGAGGCAGGAAGAGTCCTTCCCTAGAGCCTTTGTAGGGAGTGTGGCCCTGCTGACTCTTTGATTTCAGAGAAAAAATTTCTGCTGATTTAAGCCATCTAGTTTGTGGTACTTTGTTACTGCAACTTTAGAAAACTAATATACAACCTAAGGCAGCTATAAGGAGATATGAGGAGAGAGGAATGGAGGGATGGGGTGTGTGTTGGGGGGGAGAGAGAGAGATTGAGAGAGAGAGATTGTTCCCCTTGTAAAACCTCAAGGACCTATGTACATATACCATGAGACCCTCAGTGGGAGGTTGGGTCTAGTGTTCACACTGCCCCTCTATGAAGCCTTGCCTTGCAGTGGTCACTGGCTGGTCATTGCTCAGCCTGTAGCCACCTCCTCAGTGGACAGGTAGGAGGGAGGGTGCATCCCACACTCAGCAACCCTGCATGAGGGCCCTCATTAACCAATTTGCAAGGGGTGCTGTGGTCTCAGAATCACTTCCAACAACCTGTTTGATGAAACTTTCCCTATGAATAGTGAGTCATTGCAATGAGTCACAATTTTTATTAAAGTTATGACCTCTGACTCCAAAATATTTATTTTGTTTATACATCCACTCAGAGTTGATTTAGGGTTTTGTCCACTGTAGGAATCTAGCTCCGATGCTATGTTATTGGAATCCTGAAGGTGACTTATTTGTGTAGGGAAAAGAAAAAACTCAGGCAAAACAACTGTTCTAAAAAAGCGGTTCCTAGTTTTTGTCAATCTTTCCCTTACCCTGAGCTGGTAGGAGGCAAGATGCTAGCTGAAGTGCTAGCTCAAAAAGCACTACTGACACGTTGCCATGAGAGAGATGCCCAGGGACCAGAGAGGACCCAAATGATAAAGGAGATAGTCCAGTAGCCAGGAATGGGTTTCATGAAATTTTAAAATGACTTAAAACTGTGAGCTTTGTTAATGTCAAGGGACATTTTTATATGATTGAAAAATCCTATAACTGTTTACATTTGATCACAAAATCATCTGTGTGGGGTATAGGTTGAATATCTTAATTCTTCTCATTTATAAACTTGTATTTTTTCACTTCCCTGTCTCTCCCACTCCCTCTCAAGGACAAAACCTGGATTACCCTCTCTCTGAGATTATCCTCTCTCCTGGATTACTCTTCCCCCTGGATTATCCTCCCTGCTGGATTATCCCTTTCTGCGGATTACCCTCCATCTGGATTAGTCTCTCTCCTGGATTAGCTCTCTCCTAGGTTATTTCTGTCTGTACCTCCAGCTCCTATCACAGTGCTACACTTGGAGGAGAATGAGTACAGTACAGAGTATCTGTTAAATTGAACTGAATAAGCACCAAAAATCCAAATGTAACACATGATTTTTAAAAAATTATGTAATCAAATAGTGAGGAACTTGACTGAGGAATATGATTAATTGAGGAACATAAAAGATTATGATAAAAATTATTAAAGAAACTAAGTTGTTCTATGTAAAAAAGCAAAAGTAGACTCCATAGAGTCTAGACCAGAGATGTCAAACTCATTTTTGACCCTCACCAGGCACCACATCGGTGAGGCTGATGTGAAAATGAGTTTGACACCTCTGGCCTAGAAGTAATAAAGAATTTAATTATATTGAAAAACAAACAACAGACTGAAAGCACACTGACAATCACCTGGACAGCATACCTGTGCATCTGCATGGCTCCTCCCTGATCTGCCTAGTTAGGCAGCAGCCTAGAGACAGGGCAGAGCTCACAAGAAGGCAAGCGAGCTTGAGCAGAAGTTTGACACAGTTCAGCAGGCTTCACTCAGGGTTCTCTCTGACCAAGTCAGGGAACATTTTCTGCCAGCAAGTATTAGTGTTTCTCTATCTTGGTGTGATAGGAAATGGAAGAAGAAATTGAGGGCAGCTCTGATAATAGGCATAAACTCAAGAAAGGCTGAAATTTCTACAGGGCTGACTCCTCTTCGTACCTATTTGCTTTCAGAATTCCTTGAAGACACATTGCAAGGAATACTACAATTTATTAGCTAGTATTAACATCCCTATGAAGTGATGACTGACATTCATGTTCGAACATTGAGCTCTTCAGAGTAGAAAATGAGTGCATAAAACCATCGACAACTTGCAGTTTAGATGCCTGGCCGTGGCTGGGGCTCCCATGTGTTTAGATTACATTAGTTGAAGTACCTCCAACTTCTGGCGAAAATCTGTT
>PVKM010026230.1:0-19499 GCA_004027735.1 Carollia perspicillata | reverse complement strand
GAACAACTCATGCTCCTGGGGGCTACGTTTGGAGAACCTCGGCAGAGAAGGGCCAGGGCAGATTTCTGCCTCTGTTCGTCGAGCATTCGAGTTGTTGGCTGAAATCGGACGGGTCTTCCCTTGACCTAATTCCATGAATTCTTATTACACTTTCACAGGCAGATGGTCGGACCCTGGGAAAGGGACTTTGATCCCTTCTGTGTTTATCTGTCTTTTTCCTGGTTCTGCCTGACCACGGATTCTATTTCTTTTCATAACGGCTTTGTTGACATGTCACAAAGTTCAGCTTTTGAAAGTAGACATTTCAGTGTTGTTGTTTTTTTTTTTTAGCATATTCACCAAGATGTGCCACTCTCTCCACTGCCTAATGTTAGGACATTTCCTCACCCCTCAAGGAAACCCCGCACCACGAACGGTCCCTCTCCAGTCCCTCCTTCCCCAGGTCCTGGCAGATGTTAATCCACCTTTTATTCCGATGGCTTTGCCTATCGTTGACCTTGCGCAGAAACGGCGACTCCCCCCGACTTTCCTAACCAAGACGTCTGTTGCAGGGGCTCAGTGGAGCCCGAGGTGGATCTCAGGGGAAACTCTGTCTACCCCGCTTACAGGTGTCTTTCCCTGGCAGCCCGAAGCTGGGCCGTCACGGGAGCTGTCCGCTGGGCCCCTGCTGCTGTTGACATTTCCCAGACTGACATTGTTAGGTGACTGAGGGCCATCTGAGAGCCTACTGTACACCGGAACGTCCAAGGGGCCTTCAGGGCTGGCTGTCGCCCGGGCAGGGAGCCATGCCTGCTCTGCTACAACCCAGCCCCTCACACGGGGCGGGGGAAGACGGAGGGATGCTAGAATGGGGTGTAGGACCAGCGGCTGATAGTAGGTCTGGGACCACCCTCCCCAAACAGGGCAAGTTGTCACGTCAGGTGGGTCGGAAAGGGGTTTTAATCACGGGCCCCACACCATCTGACTGCCCTCCTGCACTCTTGCTCTCTGAAATCATCGGGCAAGCGTCACTTGAGATCAGTGTCAACTCCATTTAGCTACTTTCTCCAAATGACAAAGCCAAAAAATAAAACAAAAAGCCCACTTGAAATACTTGAGAAGAGCCCTTCTAAAGAGAAGATTTCATTGCAGAGTTACAGCTGAGCAGTGCCTATCTGTGCATTTCAATAAATCTACATTACCCTTGGTATTGGGACGTCCTCTGGGAGAGGGAAGCCTATCAGTAGAAAGTAATGATTTTGGGTTTTTCAATTGCCCTGAGGATCTCGACAATGCTATTAAGACCCATGCTCTCCCTATCGAGAAGTTTAGGAGTGAAATTATTAATACGCCCAGACATTATGTTGATTGTTACGCGGTGGCAGAAAATACTCTGTTATTTGAGCTGCATTATCACTTTCCCAAGCAGAGAATTGCATCAAAAATTTAAACTCCTCTCATTCCAGCTCATCGCATAGCTTTTCAAGGTCTTATTGTAAAACAGACTGGGCAGAGTGTGGGTATTTCCCTACCGGTGAAAAGTAATCTGTTTTTCAAAGACCAGACTATATATATAGATATATATATATTTTTTGAAAAATAAAACTCAAAGAGGGATTTTATTCCATCAAGATGTCATTCTTCAGCTCTTTAGGTTTTCCTTGGGTTGTATTTCATCCTTTTTCCTCCTTTCTTTGAGATGGCCACAGTGCTTTTCCTTGAGCACAGGAACATCATCCACACAAAGATAAAATACGATTTCGATTTCAGACTGAGCCTCCGACGAACAGGGTGATGGGCTCAGGCTCCAATGTCCACCCTTCACAGGTACCAAGCGCACCAGCTGAAGGGCAAGTGCAGAATAAAGGGTCCTGGGACATTTTCACTTCCGAGCAGAATTACTCACTGTCTGGGTGACCTTTCCCCCAAATCTCTCATGGTCCGTGCCTTATGGGGCCCGGGAACAAAAGTGTCTCTAAACTACAGAAACAGAAATCGGCTCAACGTCAGACCTTAAACCGCATCTGGTTTCATGTCAGCCGTCTGCCGATGGGAGGGGTGGAGGGGGCACGGCTGGAGATATTTTCAGGATAGCCTTTCTGCCTTCAAAACGCACTCACTCACCCTCTTGCACGCCTGCCTGCCTGCACACAGCCAGGTCATTACCCAAGAAAACAAATACCCGAGAGCTTCCTGAAGAAGCATCGCCCGCCCAGGGTTACACGGTGCACGCACCGCCAGAGCAGGCCCATTGGATTTACTCCTAATTGTTTAGGGGCTTCTTTCAAAGTTGCATTCGAGTTGCTTCGCACCTCCCAAATCGAGCAGATCAGACATTGCTCCTGGCCCTTCTGGTCATGCAGCGTGGACCCAGGGGTACCTGGTGCTGAGCAGGCAGAGATGAGAACCCACCCCCCCTCCCATCCACAGGGACTTAATAACCATGCCTACGTGGTAAAGAGAGCTAAAGGAGACGGTATACGTACAGCAACAGTGCTTAGAAAAGGCACTGCCAATCGCGAGTACTTGGGAAATGTCATTTATTTTTGCCTAAATAAGCTAATTCTTTCTTGCGGTGGTAAAGAGGGGAATAAAAACACCCTGTGATTTAAAGATTATTAATTTAATGACTTGGAAAACTTCCTGTTGCCAGATATGTTAAAGGTAATAAATAGCACCATTAAGAATAAGGGTCCCTTTGTTCTACTAATGAGTTATAGGAGCTCCAGGTCTTGCAGACAATCAAAATAATCAGTGTTCTTTATTTTCACCTTTTGCAACTTAAATGCATGGAAATAAAACCGTTGATTGTGGGCAATTTAAAGGGTCTTACAGTAGCTTTTTTTTTTTAAAGTCTTTGATAAATTCTTATTCTCTATGAAAATCAGCACGCAGAAGACCTGGGTTATCCTGAATCCCGGTGTTCCTGTTTAGTATCGGCCCCCGTTCTGCAAGAAAAACCTACGGTACGATCAAGACATTTAAGTTTCTTTTGCTCACGCTCATCCACGAGCCACGCAGCTTGCTCTGTCATTGCAATTCACCCTTCGACAGCCCACAGAGGTCCCGAGTTATTCATCACCTTTCGATGGTTTCGGTCATGAATTAGCAATTTGTTTCTCAGGGCTTCTTGGTTTACTGAAATTTCCTCGTATTTATCATCTCAAATGGGATCATTCTTAATCCCATAAGAAAGAAAGTGAGTCATTTCTCTCGTGAAATAATCAGATTTGGCGGAGAAAATAATTTCTGTCTCTAACACTGTTTATCTGACACTTTAATAGTGTGGTCTGGGAAGGCTTCTCAATAAGATGGTATTCGATCAGAGACCTGAAGGAAATACGGAGCCATTCCGATGTCTGGGGGAGCAAGGTTCCAGGCAGAGGGAAAAGCAAGGAGAAAAACATTTAAAATCTGGGAGGTGCAGAGGGATTAGCCAGAATGCCAGCCTAGGTTGGTCTCTTTCATTGTTTCAAGCCCGGTTCTCAGCGAAAACATTGAAATACATATAAAAGGCCCAGACGCTCATTTGCCTTTGCCAGATCTGGGACTGAGCCAAGCAGGCTTCCGTCCCAGGACCTTTGCACTTGCCGCACCCTTGGCCTGCGGATACAGATAGTCACGCGGCTCACTCTTTCCACACGTGTAGGTCTCAGCTCAAATGTCACCTTTTAAGATATCTCCGCCCGGGGAACCTCAGCAGTCTCATGCTCCTTGCTATGCTTTCTTTTCCTCTAAAATACACAGGATCCCATTGTTACAAATTGTCTCGTTGCTCTGGAAAGCAAGCGCCTTGAAGGCAAGGATGCTATTTTATTCTCTGCCGAATCCTTGGCTCCTGGAACACTTAGCAAACACAAGGAAGGGCTACCGAATTAATTAATTAATTAATTACCGAGAAGTACGGCAAGGAGGGAGGCGTTGCGCAAAAGTTCAAACTCGAACAGAAACGGGCGTCTTTCACAGGGACTGTTGCGCGGTATTATTTGAGACAAATCTCAAAAGCGCGAACTTGACCAGCGATCAAGAAAAATAATTGCGGGCTTGCTTTGCCAAAACACAGCTCTATCTCACGCAAACCGGAGCAATTTTTTCTCTTCCTGTAGCAATGGAAAAATGACAACAAATGCTTTACACGCAGAAATCCCCACAGAACTAATGATGGCAGAGGCCTCTGACACGCCCCACGTGGGAATACACACATTTTATTTCCCAACTCTGACTAACAGGATCTCTGGTGGCCCTCTGTGCCACTTGAAAATGTGTGCTTTCCATCACGAGCCTATTGTGTTGGAGAATCTTTGTTACAGGCCACTGACTTACCGGGGCAGGGTGAGAGCCCTGCCTGGCTCATCCACGTATATAGTCGGTGATACAAACAGCAACTTGATGTGACAAAGAAAAAGATAGTTCTGCAGAGGGTTTACAAATCAAAAGCAAGATCTATGGAGTTCCTCCTCCTCGAGGAGACTTTTTTGATTGGATCAGATGAAATTCGAGGGCTTCCTAGCTCTCTGCTGACAAGTATGAGGCATTTTATGGGGCTCTGTTCTAGGATTAACACTGGCATTTTATGTACTGAGGAACTCCATTTGGCCGCATTAAATCTTCATAAATCTCTCTACGTTACACGTGGCATGCAGCTGGAAAGAGTTCTCGTCCGTGGGTTTCTCTTTGTACAGAGTCTAGCAATGTCATAGGTAAAGTAGCCACTTGACAAAGCCTTTTCCATTCTCTGGGAGGCACCCAAAGAAGTGGCACCTCTTCCCACGAAATTCCTTCACGGAATTTCCACACATGCCACACGAACACACAATTTCCAGGAGTGCCACACAAACTCCGTTCACTATGGTCAACGGTTTTCAAACATTTGTTGGTTCATTCCTTCACGCGTATTTTCATTTGTTCACACGTTCATTCATTTGACAATTAATTATCGGGCGTCTTTGCTGGGCCTCATGGATTTTTGAGGTTACAGAGTCTCTGGCCTCTAGGAAGGTAAAGAGTCATATCTTATGTCAGCCTTTCCGTTGAGCTTCACAGATTCCATTTTTTTCCCTTGTGGTTGTTAACTATCAAAATGCCTGATGCACCCTGGCCAGGTGGCATGTCAGGCGTTTGGAGCATTGCGGACACCAGAATGTCGTGGGTTCGATTCCCGGTCAGGGCAGATACTTGGGTTGCGGGTTGGATTGCCAGGTGGGGCGTGTATGGGAGGGGAGCGATTGATGTTTCCCCTCTCACACTGGTATTTCTCTCTCTCCCCGCTTCCCCTTCTCCCTAAAATCAATAAACATATCCTCAGATGAGGATTAAAAAAATGCTTGGCTTTTCCATGTATGTTTTCATTTGAGTTTCAGCTCATGCATACATGTTTTGTAAGGGCCATTATGACACACTGCTCTGAAAAATTTTCATAGATGCATGTTATTAAGCTAAATGTGAATGTTTCTCCCACTCTCTCCATCTCAGTCTTACCTCTCCAGGCTAACTCACTATTCTCTTGGGTCTACCTCCACGCAGGTCCCAACGCACAAGGACTTTTGCTAGCATACCACTGAAGGGAAGCTCCATGGCGCACAGAGAAATCCATGCAAATGTTAATTATTCCTTGTGGAGAGGAACGGTAACATTTTGGTTCATTTGTGTTTCCAGTTGAAGGTGTGTGTTATGCTTAATTCTGGACAACAGAGCATGGCGAATTGGAGCCCTCCATTGAGCACGGGGAATGCATGTGCCATAGAGCTTTGCTTGCAAGGTTCGGACTCGGGACTCCTGCTCTGGGCTCTGAGGCAGCGGCGGGACCTTGTGCTTGGGTCCCATAAAGGAGATGAGGCAGTGGACTCATAAAGTGAAAATGGAAGTGGGAGATGCGAAGAGGTTTCACCACTTGGGGTCACTCCGATTGTCCCATCTACCTGCACATCTCCGAGGCCCCTGACCCCACAGACAACAGAAAGACCCAAGATTTATGTTTTTCTAATTAAGACACGCAGTCTGCACCAAAGGAGGGACCATAGACAACGTGGACAGAAGCAGGCAAACACACTTTGTGCTTCTTTAAAAAGAGTTAACTGACAGAAAGGGCTCTCTTGTGAGGGTGTTAAAAAAAACGAGCTGTGAAATTAACCAGAAGCAGTGCGTGACAAAGGCGAGGAGCACACTAGAACCTACTTGTGGCAGACGTGAACTCTAATCAAAACATCACGATAGTGCCGCTCATACATCGGGGTGGGAATACGAAACGGCACGACTGAGCCGGAGAGCAGTCTGCCGGTTCCCCAGTGTCAGAGGGTGTTACACTCACCACCCCCTCTGACATCGCAATCGCCCGTGTTCACCCGACATGCAACAGACACTTATGTTCACCCAGAAACCATGTGTGAAAATTTACAGCAGTTCGAGACACGGTCACCAAAAACCAGAGACACCCCAGACGTCCTACAGCGAGTGAAGAGATACCCAGAGTGGGGTAACGTGCATGGAATACCATGTGGCCATGAAAAGGTCAACTATACATGCGTGCAATGATGTGAACACATGTCAAAGACACAAGCTGCACGAAAAAGTCAGTTTCAAAAGGTTACATACTATGCCCTGTCTGGTGTGGCTGAATGGGTTGAGTGCCGGCCTGCGAACCAAGGGTCACAGGTTAGATTCCCAGTCAGGACACATGCCTAGGTTACGGGCCAGGTCCCCAGTAGGGGGCGTGTGAGAGTCAATCACATGCAGATGTTTCACTCCCTTTCTCCTTCCCTTCCCTTCTCTCTAAAAATAAATAAAACCTTCAGAAAAGGTTACCTATTGTATGATTCCAGCCATACGACATTCTCAAACATCACTGAGACCTGATCAGTGACTGGCAGGGAGTGGGGCTGGGATGGGCTCTGATCACAGAAGCAGAGGACAAGGCAGGTTTTTGGGGGCACAGAGCTTGCTGCTCCGTGCCACACCAGTGGAGGTGGCCACACAATCCATACGGGTGTTACGATTCATAGAGCTGTACCCAACAAAGGCCATTTTACTGTACAATAATTAAACAATATATAACAGAACAAAACCCAAACGCCTTGATGAACGAGAAGAACAGGACAGAATCATTTGGTGTTAGCGGGGGAAAGGGCAGGAGCTACCTCAGGTAGAGAGATGAGGCCATTCTCCCCCAAACAAGGAGCAAGCCACCCCCCAAACTTCAAAATCTGTTCTCAACAGATACATTGTGACCTGAAAAATAAAATAAAACAAGCACACCGGGAAAAAACAAAAATGGAGCCAACATCTGCGTAAAAATCCCATCAGCACATTGCTAATAGTGTCTGTATACCAATTCATTTGCATATCGTTTGCTAAAGCTCACATGTCTGTTGCAAGGAGCTTCAGAAGCTGCACCGTGCGAAATGGAGGAAGAACGGCTCTGCCACACGACGCTGTCTGCTTCCCTCCCGACACTACTCAGCGCAATCCATAACCTGGTAGGAACATTAACAGCACTACATTATTCATCACAATAAGATTATTAGTTGATGGGAAACAAATTACAGAGCTTCCCAACCTGCTGTACTTCCTGACTGCACACGAGGCAATTTTTCATGAATGGAAATTGCTACCCAGGAAGAGAAACTTCTGTTTGTCTTGTGAAATTTCCAGCAGCAGGAGGGGTCGGTCGATTCTGGGACTGGAAGAAAAATGTGCAATACGAGACAAGAAGAAACAAAGTTTGAAGAGGATTTACAGAGAACGGCCACGCGCGCCCACAGCTCGGCATGTCGGGCAGAAATAGAGGGCACGAGCTGGAGAAACGGAGAAAACCTTCCTGTGTAGTCTCGGGAGACAGCGCGGCTCTGCAGGACGTGCTGGGGATTTATGGGAAACGCACTTTCGGGAACGCAGGGAGAGTCAGCAGTGCCGGGGACGGGCCTGGCGGTTTATGTGGCCGCCCCAAATGACTCGGCTTGTTCTGGTCCCTCTGCTGTGAATGTCAGCAAGTAGCAGATACCTTCTGGTCTCTGATTGGTGAATTTTATTCTATTCTATTATGTATTCATACTTACTATATTTTGCCTCGTTATCTTTTACATCTCACACTGTCCCGGAATACCTGCCTGACCCCGGTCCTCCCCTGCAGGTGGTGCTGACTCTTCTCCCTTTCGCCACCTGCAGGTACCACACACAGAAGTCATTTTCCCACAGGCTGCTCCTTACTGTCCTTGCGCCCCTGCACGAGGGACTGAGCCCCAGGGACTGAGCCCCAGGTCCTTGCCCCCTTGCACGAGGGACTGAGCCCCAGGACTGTCACCCGAAGGCGGGCGGGGAGCAGCAATGGCCGCTTGTCGGTAAACGGATGAACGAAAAGGGATACCAAGATTTGCAATAGCAGCGGCCTAACCCGGGGAAACAGGTGTGGCATAATTAGCGTGGCCGTCTGTGCAGCTCTGGCACCTGTGACCCGCGTAGTCCTGTCCTTCAGAGCCCAGGAGGCTCCTAACTGATGGGGCTGGGAACTAGCGGAGAGGAGAGGGAGGGACAGAAAAGTGACAGTGCCTGGGCTTGCAAGGGCTCGTCCCAGGAAGAGTCGAGGGCAAAGCGTGAGAAACCTAACAGGGCACCATGGGCACCGGCGAATAACTCAGGGTGTGCTATTGTGCCCGCTGCTCTGGCCAGCTCCTTGGCTTCCCTCTCAGTGTGCAGAGCAGTACACATCTTATTTCTTCTCCCCTTCCTGGGCGCACTCTTTCCCTGGCTCTGTCTTTGTGCCGTAGGTGTTCTGACCTTCCCCGCCATTGCTCATGAGGGCACAGCCCAAATGCCAGCTATTGTTGTGATATTTCCCACCACTTCTCTCTGCTTCTCGTCTCGGGGAAAGTCCATAAACAGCCGGCATTCTGCCTACCTGGACGATGCAAGGGCGGTGCCGTCTGCACCGGCGGTGCGTCTGCACAGATGTGCGGCTGAATGCGAGGTGAGCTAAGGCTCCAAGGTCAGCTGTTGCAATAGGTGACCGTAGAGCTAAGGACACAAATACCGGGCCCGGGGAAGCCTCTGCTGCATGGGCTGGAGCTGATGTGGGGACTGTGTGTGGGAACAAGGACAGCTTTGTGGGAGGGCGGGGCAGGCCAGTGAGGCGGGCGAGACCCGAGTCAGAAAGGCGGCGGCAGCGGTCTCCGTCTTTCCTCTCAGGGATCACGCCACCCGCCTGGTGAATACCCAAAGGCTCGAGACATTTCTCATTGCTCAAGCCAAATTCCCTTGCCCCTGCATCTCCCCCTGAAGGAGGTCTTTCTCGGTGTTACATCAGTAGGTAAGGCTCCTTTCCCACAAGGAAGCGGCCCTATCCTTGCTTTGAAAGGTCACGACCAACGTGGCCCATCTGTACCCTCCCGGGGTTACATTTTGGTAAGAAAATGGAGTGTCATTGGAAGCCAAGGAGTTTGAAAGAAAATTTCAGGAGGGAAAATGTGGCTCTTTCCCCTCGCCTGCGGACGGGGTCTGGTTTTCCGAGCTGGGTAAAACCCAGTAGTCACCTCTCACTGCCACGCGCCCTCCCTCTCACTGTTTGAGAACAAAACAACGGAGCAGCACACTGGAAACTCAAAGCATTTGGGAGTTTATAGTGCAATCCGATGTAATAGTATGTGGGCAGATTTTCATTAGAAAACACCCTTTTCCAACTGAACCGAAGGAAGGAATCCAGGGAGAATACGCGTTCCAGGGGACTCAGTCCCAGTTTAGCCTGGTTGCTGGAACTGGTCAGATAATCCCAGGTCAAGCAGCACTCCTCATAAGGTGTGATCTCAGACGTGTTCACCATATTTACACTGCATGCAGTCTCTGTTTGTGCTCTGTGCGTGCTGAATTCATTTTCACACTTGATCGTAAACAATACTGGGAAGAATGGTAATACCAGTACCTAACTTATTTGAACATTCATTCAGTGCCCGTTTCCATATTAAGAACCTTATTTACTTAACACAGAATGATATACAAGACTAAGATGTTTACTTCCTTAACACAGCAACATAAGATTATCTAGGGAAGATAATCTTAGCCCTCCCAACAACCCCAAGGGAAGGCGCCCATTACACAGACTGGGAGACTGAGGTTTAGAGACCTTCGGTGACTTGCCTTGGTTCACACAGCTGGACCAGGAGAACCAGCCCAGGCCATCTGGGGCTACAGCCCTTGTTCTTCACACCAGGTGCGTTACCAAGTGTCTTCTACCCCACACTGTTCACACAGCAGGGGGTCCAAATGAGTGCCCCTTCCAGGGAAGCAAAAACTTACTGTCTGCAAGTTCTTGGGTATTTTAATTTTCGCCCTGATGTGTAGATCTAATAATTTGAAATTGGAAGCTAAATTTGGCTGCATTTTTAAAGAGAGCATAATGAGCATAATTCAACATTTAATTGATGACTGAAAACCTATTAAGAGCAAACATAATTGTACTCTGCCGTCATATAGCCCGCATCTCCTGTTCATTTACGGCCTCCCTCCCCGAGGTCAGGCTGTCGGGTGTCAGTCCCGGGGCTGCTCTGGGCCTGTTGCTCCACGCTGCCCCGTCATGCCCTCCCACCTTCTTTGTGGCTCTCTGTCACTTAAGTTCAGAGTTTTAGAAAGTCACTCTCTGTATTTAAAAATTGCATGTCAAGGAAGGAGGAATAAGATCCCAGATAAAGGGCCCATGAACTACAGAACGAGGTCTTTCTTAAAGCTGTTTTGAGAACTTAAGAAGACAATGTAAACACTTATTTCTCAACTTGGAGTTACACTCCAGAAAGCCCACGTTGCCAAGGGCCTGTCAAGAACAAGCATGGTGTTCCGAATTGTTACTTAACCGGTTTCCATGCCAGATTTTGTTTTCCCAGCTGGAATATAAAACTGGAGGGTGGAGATCGCTGTATATTTGGAAAATGTACACTTGCCAGTGCTTAGGCCAGACCTGCAAAGGAAGAATCTCATTTCCAAGAATTCACAGTGTAGCTCTCTTCAATGCAATGGGGAGGCTGCTCTGGGTGATGGAACAGGGGCCACCGCCTTGGCCTTGACGTTAGCAAAATATGGATCACAAACCATACTCAGCCCCTGAGCTGAGAATGTTTTGCACATTTTTGAAGGTATGTAAAAACAAAAAAATAGGTTGATAACAACCATATGTGGCTCAAAAAGTGAAGTAAAAAAAAATTTACTATCTGAGCCTTTACAGAAAAAAAAATTGCTAACCTCTGGCTGAGTCAATGACGGAAGGCTTCCTGGAGGAA
This sequence comes from Carollia perspicillata, assembly GCA_004027735.1. Taxonomy (NCBI): domain Eukaryota; kingdom Metazoa; phylum Chordata; class Mammalia; order Chiroptera; family Phyllostomidae; genus Carollia; species Carollia perspicillata. The sequence continues at coordinate 8,265 of PVKM010026230.1, read as the reverse complement.
GAGGTACGTGGGCTGTCTCATTTTAAACTCATTAGGGTCCACTTCCATCTTACATGCACAGGTATATTTGTTTATGTGCTATTCATTTCAATGAATGAATGATGAAATAAGCCATCATAATTGGTATGTTCAATTAGTTTTGATCACAGACCATAGTTCTGGCTCATTCCTCTGGGGTGATACCTCGAGCAAACACAGACAGACTCTACTTGAGACACAGTCACAGCAGCACCTTGGAGAAACAACTGAGGAAAAACAAAACAAGACAAATCATAAAGCCAAGAAACAATTAAATTTCCTTTCTCAAGTTCTACATTCCATCCAATCAATCTGTATGCGACTGAGACATTCGAATATGAAATTAGAGGAAGGGACGAGCTGCAGACTGTCCGAGAAATTACGCCTCACGGAAGTTAACGCTCCCTTTCTGTCTCCCCATCTGCAATCAGCCTCCCTTCCTGTGTCTGCTCACCTAGGCGGCTCAGCACAGACTGATGGTAAAAATCAGCAAACATTTTTCATCTCGGGTGTTTTCTAGCTTACCTACTATCTCGGCTTCATTGAAACAGAAATGTCATGCTGCTATTTTAGAACACTCCTCGAGCCTGAACAACAACAACAACAACAACAACAAAACCCCACTGTAGCTGATGCCCTAGACAAAAAGTAAGGGGCTGTGGATTTCGTCTCTGGAACAAAGCAGAGCAACCTCCAAACAGATCTTAATCTGTGGAGGGGACAAGGCGGAAAGGCCCGAGGTCTTCCTGCCAACCGCAGTCGAGACTGGAATTAAAGAATCCGGCTCTTTCCGAAGCAATTAGCAGTATGTATTATTCCCTGACACTCACGAACAGAATCATTTTGAAAACCAGGGCTCTTGACACGTTTCACTATAAAATCAATTACTTTTAAAAGCAAGAAGCTCATTCTCCACCACAGGAACATATGATCCACCGCCTGCCTATTCCAAGAGATGCTTGGTGTTTTGTTTTATTTTTTCGAATGGGATTTTTTATGGGGTTGGGGTGCTTTCCCTTCTGGCATCAGGGGCACATTTTTGCAGGAAGTAATTTCCCACTCATCCCTACACTTCTATGACCATTACGTGGCCCGAGTCACAAGCATTCTGCGTCTACCCCATCAGGAGACTTTCATCTCCTGGTAGGAATTAAGCTTTCCAAAGCTGATATGATCTTAATGATCAGAAATGCATTCGTGCTCACGTTTGATCTCTGACATCATAATAAACTACAGTAGCTCCATTGCAGATGGGAAAAAGCTGGTTCAGGGAGATACAGTATCTGTCTGTTTGCACGGAAGGAGTCGGGCCTGACTTTATTTTCTTAGAGATGCTTCCTGGGTGACACGTTCATTTTCATCAAAGGCAAGCCATTAAAAAGTTTCTCCTGCTGGAGATGGTCTGGCCGGCAGGGGACCTGGGCTTGTTACAAATGCCGATGTTTTTCAAGGGGCAAGAGGGGCTATTTCATTTCCAGAGCAGGTGATGTAAGGCACAGTCAGAACGGTGTTGTATGACGGTGGAATCTTCTGGGTTTTGCAGAAAACAAAGGGAAATAAACGTCTCCCAGCTTTGGCCAAGTTGTAAGTGTTATAGAAAGACAAGGTATGATGCACATATCTCTCAGTGAGTGTTTTAAACTGACCGTTTTCTCCCAAAGCAAAAACCATAACTTTTTCTTTTTCCAAATGTCACTTAACGAATCATTCCCAGTTGGGTTCAATTGATGGAACCTTAAGAAGAAATCATGCTTTCTCTCCAGGAGGATTCTTTTGCATTCTAGGAATGACCTACTCACTGTCAAAAAAACCAAGCATTTCTTTTCAGAAAAGAAGAAGAAAGCTAAAATGATTCAAATTAAACCCCAAGTCAACTGTCAACAAACATCAAAAATCAGGAATTTTTGAGCAAGCCTAGAGCCCATGCCGAAATACCCGAAGAGTTTCTTTAGAAAACACACAAACCTTTTCATTAATTCTTCAGATAGTGTCACTTATTCATTCCTCCAACAAATGGAGAATTGGGTGTCTAAACGTTTATCAGCACCCCGATAAAGAGGGATTGTTACGAAATCTGTGTTTGCGGGTCTCAGGTCATGTCCGGCCTGTCATTTAAGTTACGTCTGAGAGAGCTCCCTTTATCTGAGATAGGCCTAGCCCAGTGATCCATCTGTGTCTCTGGGCCTCTGTGGAAGAAAGTAAAAATTGCTCTTTCCCCAGAGCACAGTGAAGAGAAAGGAGCACGTCCCTTCCTTAAGCGATAACCGTTACTATGGGTTCTGCTGGTTCCAGACATCTGCAGTGCTGTGGGCTGTGTTTTCTGGCACGAGAACAGTGTTGTTTTGAGAAGCGGTGCGTGAAGGAGACAGAAGGCAGAGAGGCAGAGCCCGCTGCTCGCTGGTGCTCCCACCGAAGGGGCAACGCTCTCGTCTTGCCGGAGAGCAGAGCCCTGAGCCACGGAGGAAAGTGTCATAAATTGTCCCCCGGCCAATTTTGTCAGTCTCTATTCTGGCTTGTGGCCCGTGGCTGGCCTTGCTTGGAATCCGCTGTCCCATGTAAGGATTCGAAGGGATCTGAAATAAGGTCATGAAAGAGCATCTCTCAGACCCCTTCGGGTCCAGACCCCGGCTTCCATGGGTGACAACCCATTCTATGGGCAATCTTCCCTGCCAATGAACCAGAAGTCATGCTTCAGAAGCTCAATGGACACTTGCTGAACATGTCTTTGTACCCGGGCCTGAGCTTCGCGCTAAGAACAGAGTGGTGTCTGAGATTTAGTCCCCCATCCTTGAGGAGTCTGACGCCCAGTGGGTGGCAAGGAGAGTTTAACAGACCTGGAGGAGTGGTAGGAAGGACGACGTGCAGGGAGCGCCAAAAATGGGACCCCACGATAAAAACACTTAAGCTTCTGCGTGGCCTCAGAGTTTTCCAGGGCAGAGCAACTTCGTGGGCAATGAAGGCAGGCGCTTAGAAAAGTACAGGGGTTGCCCTGGCCTTCTTCACACAGTCTTCCAGCCCACACTCGTCTCCTTTGTGCCCTAGGAGAACACGGGCGCATCGCCCCACCGTCAGTTATCACCGAATAATTGCGGGAGCGGCTCTTCCCATGATCAGATTTTGTACAGCTCTAAGCTATTTGTCTAAAAGTCTCTCTCCCACAACTCTGCTGAGCTTCCTGGGGTAACACTAGGAATTTGCTTTATGGACCTAGAGGAGATAAATGCCTTCATAACAGGTTACAGCTGCGTGTTATCTGATTAATCTAATTATCACCCAGTGTCTTACCGAGGCTCAGGGTCCCCAGGGACTGAGAAATAGAACTGGTGAGCTCTCACTCCGGTGCTGGAGTGAGAATAGAACGGAAGCCACAGGCATTTTGTGGTTCTTAGAGAAAGTAAGAAAATGCTCACAGAACAAATGAGAAAACACAAAGATAATTTTCCATACTTGTCTTAGACTCTTACTATGCCTCTTCCCCTAGAGGGAGGAGGAGGAAGAACAGAGGGAGAGACAGGAAGAAGGGGAGAAAGAAGAAGAAGAAAAAAAAGGAAGAAGAGGGTAAAGAAAGAAGAAAAAGGAGGAGGAGGAGGTTGTTTGGCTGTGATTAATTGACTTCCCTTTCTTTGAAATGGAATACACCACATCAACCCGCCTCCTGGACATCGCTGGGAGTTTTGGGAGAACGTTGCCAATATCCTTGCCCAAAGGAGCAGTTAGCCTTCCTGAAGTACACTCTGATAATCGCTGGCATTTGTAATTGAGAACATCAGCCACACCGCAGCAGAGATCTGGCTAAGGCAGAATCCAGGAGGCTAGGTACAGGCAGGCGCCAGGAGACGAGCCAGCAGTGCGGAGACAAGGAAGGTGCCCTGCAGCGCAGGCAAGCCAAGACACGCAACAGCGACCTCGTTCTGTCCAGGCCAGAGCAGCCTTCCCAGGGGATTTCAGTAGAGAAATAAAACACCCTCAAACTAGGTTCTGATCCTGCACGCATCACTTGCTTTTCTCAAATGCAAACTATTTGCTTAAGGAGGCACTCAGCCCTCCCTATGTGCAGCACACACGAGGAAGCCCTGTGTATGGATTGGGGGAAAAAAATAAGAATTGATTCATGTACTTAAGGCCCCCAAGGGAGTGACATACACTCAGTTGGTGTCCCTGCATCCGGGAGACTACATTAGCACCACGGCGTCGCCTGGGAGATGGGCAAGATCACGAGGGGCTGACGTCTCCCCCCACGCAGCAGCATGGATATCCAGAGGCACTATTTGTTCTGCAATGTCAGTGGGATAATGGGAGGTTCCAGAAATGGGTTTCCTGCATTGTGTGGCAACTGTGGAATTACAACACACTGGGAAGAGGCAGGGAGTGACGCAGAGACTGTCGTCTTTGTACTGATGAAGTCAGCCCCATGGAAGAAGTGGATGTTTCATGGTGAGCACACAAAACAAAAATCCAAACGCAATGGAGGAATCCAAATAAATTTAAAACACTTAACCACCCCACGTCTCTCGCTCTTTCCCATAAAACATGCATGCACGTGTGCGTACACACACACACACACACACACACACAGCGGCTTCCTAACAAGAAGACAACATTCAAACCCCACGCTTTTAATACCAAACATTCATTATTTTTTTTTTCACCGAAACTTTTAAGCCTGAGATCATGGCAGATTTGTGTGCGGCTGTAAGAACGACGTGGAGAGGGGCCAGGTCTCGTTTGCTCAGGCTCCCCCAGTTAGTGGGGAACTAACGTCTGGTAAGACAATCAGTACAGAATCACAGGTGAGAGGTAGACCCTGACGTGGTCAAGATACAGAACGACCACTGCCAAGAGCATCATTCATGTTCCCTTACAGCCACAGCCACTTCCTCCCACCCTCCTTTTTAAAAACCGAAGTGAATGTCACAAACACAAATTCTACAGCACACAGTGTGGAAAGTTCCGATAAACACCTCCACCCACAGAACTAGCCACCCTCTCAGCGTAGGGACTATTTCCCTCGCCCCAGACAGTTCCCCCATGCCCTTTTCCGGGCACTCCCCCACCCCTCTGGTCATACTTATGAGTCCTAACACCATCCATTGGTTTTACACGTTTTGAACTTATGTAAAGGGAGTGGTGAGGATGCCCAGTTTCGTATCTGACCTCCTTTTCTGCGTGACTTTTCTGAGACCCTTCCACACGGTGCTGTGTCTCAGTCGCACATCCTTTGCGTCGCCGAATGACATGCCGTGGTGTGGTGCCATCAGCGTTTGCTCGTCCGTTCACCAGTGGGTGGACGTTTGGCTCATTTCCGGTTTGTTGTCACTGAGAACTAGAGCCGGGGTGACATGGATGCACAAGTCTGCCTTTGGACATGTATCTTTATGTCTCTGGGGTTAACGCTCAGGGTTGGGATCTCTGGCTGTATCTGTAACTGTCGAAGAAAGTGCCGTACTGTTTCCCAAAGGGATCATGCCAATTCCTACCCCCCTGCCCCCAATTGTATATGAGGTATTCTATCTACATCATGCCAGTTTGGCGGTGTGAGTCTTGTAAATTTCACCCACTCTGGTGGCTGTAAAATGATGACTAGATTATATTTCTTTCTCCCCGAAGAAAGACATGGCAGAAAGAGGGTCTGGAGACACATTTGTGATCCGGTGTGTGGATTAGACTTCTAGCCCGAGTTGGTGGAAGTCCTGGGGTTAGCATCTGGCCGGTGACATCAGATGGCACGGGCAACCACAGGCTCTCCGGGTGCCTCTGAGCTGGGCGGTCCCCCTCCTTCACCCTGACCAACGGCGCTGGGGATCAGTTCCGTGTGTTTCTGATGTATGCCCTCAGAGCAGCCCTGATGAGCACTTGACCTCTGCTTTGGTTACCTTAAGTCGAAACAAGTGTTAACCTATGTCGTGAACAAAATTTATTTTACCATCTTTGCAGTATTGGCAGGAGAGAGAACAATTGGCTGGCAGGTGAGGCCAACCAGTTGGACAGACTCACCTCCTCCGCATGCTCCTGCCGAGAAAAACAATGTCTGGCCCATCAATGGGCACCCTACTGACTCGCCTGCGTGGTTCCTGGCAAGTGCCCACGGACAGAAATGGATCAGACCGGGTCCCCACCACACTGGCGCGGGAGCCAGTGAGAGCCGCTCACCTGTCATCTGTGTTCAGCAGGCTGAGCCTAAGAGCCAAGAGCTGCACCTGACTCTGCTCTCCTGGAAAGAATATGTACCAAGAGAAACACGCGACTGAAGTTTTGACGCGGAAACATGCTGCCATCGGATCCCTGAGCTAAAATGAAACATGCTTTCCTCTGAGGGGTGCATCCAGGAGATTAGAGAACAGACATAGGAGACCTAGGACTTGGACCATCTCTCAGCACACTCAATCGGTCGTGTGTGTAAACACGGTATCTTCACATAATAGGCATGGTTATAGAGCTTAAAGATAGACTTTCCCACTCACACCTCCTGTCTCCCTACATACACACACACCCTGAGAAGGTCTGATAGAATGATGATGGTCAGTAAAGAGAGCGCTGGGGGTGAGACAGCATGGTACAGGAGGAAACACCAGGCTTCCCGCCTGAGCGTTGACTCCAAACCTCCCACTTGCCAGCCATGGGGGGCAGCCATGTGGAAAAACATTTACCACATCCAGGGCCCTGACTGCCTCATTTGTAAAACGGAAGTCGTAACGCTAAGTGTATGTGGCTTCCAGGAGAAACAAACAGGGTAGAACCTGTGGAAGTTATTTATTTTGCACCCTGCAACAGTACTGGGACTAAAAGTAGACTGAATCTGCCATCAGAGTCCGTGGGGACATAATTCTGGTTTGAATCCACCCACGCCATCTTTCTACCTCACTGCCAGAGGTTTGGAGATTATATAGGTAATTTAAATTCTTTATGCATCGATTAATCCCATTTCTATTCAGATGCAAACGTGGCTGTGGGGAAAAAAGTCCTCACAGCAGGGATTAAAGCTGGAAAACGTTCCACACCCTCTTCATACAGCGTTGGCTAGCGTGTGGGAGACACGGGCGCCGGGAGGATTGCGGTTCAATTGTCTCCGACCCAACAACAAGTCCGAATCTCCAGTTTTTTGGGCCTCGGAGCCATTCTAATGCCTCCTTGTCTTTAATTCATTCCAGGGACATGGCGGGAATACAGATCCTGATCTCGAAGGAGCGATGCACGGGTAAGTGGAACCCCGGCTGATCTGAGAGTACAGGGAGTGGAGGGAGCGTGTACTTCCACTTGGGTGAGGCGAAGGTAGAGACTTCCTGACCAAAGTGGCTTTGGGAGGATGGGGTGGGGCTCACCAGGGGGTCGAGAGGAAAGCAGGGTCCTCGGTGGCAGGAAGAGTATGGTTGGTGAGAAGCTGAGGGTGCCTGGGATGTCGTATGTAGGCAAGAAGACAGGTAGGATCAAAAGGGTAGACCAGGTAGAGTGTGAAGGCCTTCTGTGGGCTCGTCACTCTCCTGAGGGCAGAACATATGTTTAATCTGCCCTTGAGTTTCAGCATCTGGTATAGAGTCAGGCGGAGAAAGAATATGGTTGGGTTGGGTTGGGTTGGGTTGGGGGACCACAGTGGTGACTTACAACATACAGTGGATGGGCTGGAGAAGAGGAGGCTGGAGTTGGGGAGGCAAGTTTGGGGAGTGTTTGCCTAGACCTGTTGCAGATGATGACGTCTGAGCCGGCACAGTGGAGTGGACTTCAGGAGCCAGGGACACAGTTACGGGATTCTAAGGAAGGGAAATGGGGTGTCGGCTCGACATGCGTCCTGAGGAAAAAGAAGAATCAAAGATAGTTGCAGGTCTCTAGCTGGAAGACCCAAAGGGGCCCATATTTTAATAAAACCTAAAAGACTATTTGCTGGTCTTCCTTTTCTCCTTCCCCATAAAAAGTCTTTGCTCTGCCTGATGGGCTTCTCAATATTCCAATCTTCCTCTCCAACATGGCCGCCAGTCTACTAGCAATTCCGACTAACAGGACTTTTCTGAAGTGATGACGAAGTCAGACAGACGCAGGTGTCCAGCCCAGCTCGGGGACTCAGAGCATGGGGATCGGAGGACAGACCTCTAAGGCTCACGGTCTTCATCTCATTCGTAAAGCAGGGACACGGTTGTCTTCCTGAAGACAGTATGGGGTCAGGCATGTTACAGCCTTTGCACCATGTCTTGTTCATAATATGTTTGATTAACGATAACCATCATTTTTCCTACTTTGGTTTATTATTATTTTTTT